>JASKGM010011714.1:0-11609 GCA_034509205.1 Ceratonia siliqua
AATATTAAAAAATTAATTTATCTTTGCATTTTTTTTATCTATCATTTTAATGTTAATAATGAATTAATATTTTTATATTTTCATAAACAACATTTCAAAAATTAAAAAAAATAAGGAATATTATATTATTAAATCTAAATAAAATATTATTATAATAGAGCTTACTTTATTAAATTTGATATAGTAATACATTCTTACTTACACTCAAATGTTAGGTGAAGTCTATAAATTAGGTGTGATATTTAACATTTGAGTAAAGGTATATTACTATATTTAAATATATCTTAAAAAATGTATGTAATAATATAAAATTTGGACATCATGAAGCATCATATGAAAATTTGGGATATTCATTGATAATTTTCTCACAAATAAACAATTTTCATATTTGATAATATAATATTTTTTATGTTTTAAATGAGATTTAATTTTTTTTATTAATAGAATATATCAATTTATATATCCACAAATTTAGCAGGAAATCAAAATTTTTATTTTTAAGCTACTCAATAATATATTGTTAAATTTTAAGAAAGATAAAAGTAATTTATCCATGAATTAAATAAGAATGACCGTGATTGGTTTCAGCATGAAAGATGAAGCTGCAGGAGAGGTTCCCGTTGCATTTGTCGTACGATCCAACGGTTCTAAGATCACAGAGGATGAAATCAAACAGTACATTTCACAACAGGTAATTCCATCCCTTTGTTTTGTTTTTTCTGAGTATTGTGTTGCTTGAAATGACACGCCCACGGCCCACCTAAGAAAAGAAATTATATGTAATATGTGGATGTGAAAATAACTTGGATTTGAAGTTGAGTGGATAAGCGACTTGGTTTTCTTTAATTTGTGGGGTGATTAGGTAAGGCAATAATGGATCCAATTGATTTTGATTGGGGGTTGCAGGTGGTGTATTACAAAAGAATCAAGAGGGTTTTCTTCACTGACACTATTCCTAAAGCAGCCTCTGGCAAAATATTGCGAAAGGATTTTAAAGCAAGGCTCGCAACTCTGCCCAATTAGCTACAAGGATTCAAAGAATTATGCCATAGATTTATCAAAATAAATTTTGTTAATTTCACTTTACTAAAAGCGATTGATTAAATCAGTCATAAATAACAATATATACATATGTAAAAAGTGAATTTCTGTGAGTCTCATTAAAAATTATATATACTCTGAATGTATTTCATTTGTCTATGTTTATAAAATACAATACAAGGTCTTGTATAAATTTGTTTATGAGAAATATATATGTTAAGGTTTGTAAAGTCCATATCTCTGAATTAAAGTATTTTAAAAACGAATAACAATAATAATAGTAGTAGTAGTAATAGTAAATCCAGTGATGATGATGATTGAGAATGATATTATTGAAAGGCATATTTTAAAACAAATTTTTAATTAATATTTAAAAAAATGAAAAAAAACTATAAAGTGTGTTTAAAAAATTGTATTTAAAGAATATTTGTTTTTAAGGTGGCATTTTAATTAGAGAGATTTATTAATGCTGTAGTGATCACGGACTACATTAATTCTAGGTTCTATTTTTTGTTTTCTTTTGTAATTCTAACATGTTTTAAAAATAAATTATCTAAACAATTTTTTATTTTCTTAATTTTTAAAATTATTTTATGACAAATTATTCAAATAAATATTTTAATTTTTAAAAAATATTTTCAAATATTATTTTATAAAAATAAACTTTTGAAAAAATAAAAATTCTTTCTCTCTTATTTAAAAGTTGTTGGAATAAAATAATGGATTTGCTATGCTATTTGGAGTAATCATACTAGTTTTTTATTTTTTTATTTTTTATTTTAAGAAATAATTTTAAAAAAATTCATAACATAAGTATTCAAAATAAATTAAAAAATTAAAAAAAAAATTATTATTTTTACTTTTTTTCATATTTTTAAAATTGTTTCTTAAAATAAAATTATAAGAAAAACAAAAAAACAACTACTCTTTGAGTAGCATAACAAGGTTCATAAAACAATACTTATAAGTTTAATATTCTAATATAGCCGTAATCTCTTGCATAAACTTTGATTGAAATGTTATAGTTTAGAATAATGTGGTATGAGATTTTACTTTTTATTTATTTTCATTATAAGATACTATTGGATTGAGCACTAATTGCTAGGTAAAAAACTGTAGTAATAGTTAGTCAGACTACTTCTTTCTAAATAATCACATCATTGAAAGAATCTTGTTTGATTGTAACTTGACCTTACACATATGCATCTGTCATGAGATAATTGCTGTAATATTTTGATCAATAATCTTTCCCTTATCAGTTGCGCGCGTTGCTCATTGAACTATGACTTCTAATCTAATATTAATTGTTGGATTGATCTCTTACTATTATATGCAAAAAGTTAATATATTAGTCAAAGAATAATTTTTTCTACTTAATTATACTAATTCAAACTTGACTTTTTAACCTTCACATTGGAATAATTGTTGCCACATCTTGATTAACTTTCTAAAATTTTGAGGCATAGAAAAGGAAAAATAAATTGCATAAAATATTGTTGTAGAATACAATATCAATCTTTAAAAATACCTTGATGGAGTTATCTCTTTAATTTATATATGTATATATAAATATAAACCATATTAGTTATATTATTTGTGAATTGTTCGGAATGGCCTCCACTGAAGGAATAATGATTAAATTAATAATATACTAAATTACACATAATTCTCTTTTAACTATAAGTCATGTGTAATTTACATTTTGTGTTAAAAACTTAGTAATTAAGCCCTTAAACATAGATTTTTAAACAAATTACACAATCTGTTTCGTTAATGATTCCATTGGCAATTCAATTAAATTATTGAACAGATGGTCTAAATTATAAAAATTTGTATTTATAGAGTCAATTGTTGAATATTTTCGTACAAGAATAAATGTTCACATTTAATTATCTATATTAATATATATGTGTTTGAAGGTTAAACTATGGGACCAAATTTGCCACTGTCACTCTTATATTGTTCTTTTAATTTTTTCTCTTCCTTTTTTAAGATAATATTATTTCTATATAATCCTTTTAATTTTTTTAAAAATAATAGACAATTAAATCTTTAAATATTTAAATATAAATTTTTATTTAAAAAGTAAATTGATGTATGTCAAGATAACTAGTATAATTTTGCATTAATAATAACATGATGAAGATTCTTGATTTGGGCTTTATCCATGGCAGGAAATAAGATCTTGATATTTTCAACAAACCACCACCACCTGAGGCGGATCTTCCTTGTAGTTTAGGGGGTACAGCCCCTCCAAAAAATTTTATTTTTTGTAAATATATTTTCAAAAAAAAATTCTCTGTTTTTGCCTCCATAAAACAATTTTTTATGTAAATAAATTTTTAAAAAAATTTTGCCCCCTCAAAAGTTTTGTTCAAGATCTGCCACTCACCATCACTTCGGCTTCTTGTAATTGAACCTTATAATGACCCATAATATAATAATTGAACATTAGTTTCCTTTTGGCTCAATAAACTGCGGACCCTATCCTTTACTGGACAGACTCACATTTACGTTTTTCTTAATTATATATTTTGATAATTAACTTTAATTTTCATTTTATTTCTTACACTTAATCTTTCAAGAAGATTGAAAAGGGTGTTGCCTCTTATGTATGTATTTCAACTCTTGTTAAATCTTTAGTCATAAAGTTTAAGAGGAGGGTTGTCTTTTTTTCTTATATGTGTGGGAATGCTTTTAGTTAATTCTGACCCTTTGTTTATATTATCATATACTCAACTAATAAATAAATAAATAACGAAACCAAGTTTAAATCCAAATTCCCATTCAAAATTCAAAATTCATATTCAAATCCAAATTTAAAGTTTATAGTTATATGTTTAAGATGTTAGAATTATGGGCTTCCATTATATATTATTTATTTAATTTTATAAAACAAATTGATAACATGATCTAATATATATCAGTATATATAAAGACAAGCATGGCAAGCCCAAAATAATTATGTGATCAAATTGATTAAGGGTTGTGCACACCTACTTTGGGCTATGCGGTTAGGCAATTATAGTGTAGGCTAGAACGTATCAGAAGCTCATAATGGGAGGACATGTTAGGTTATTTGTGTGATGGCTAGATCCCCTCCCCACTTCTAATATAAATATGTGTTATAACATATTTTAGATGTCCCATTAAAAGTCGTTTGTTGCTACTGGAGATTGGAGGGGAAGATCCTAGACCTGTGTGTTATTATAATTCAGACTCTAAATTTTCAGCTTTCATAATAAAGGGGAAATTTTTTAATTTTGATTCAATCTCAATGGTCATTTTTTTCGGTTGGGTTTCAAGTATATATTTTCTGTGACCCCAACGAACAAAACCCCTCAATTAATTTCTGATTTAATAAAGCATAATAATTGAAAATTAGTTGAATTTTGTGCAGTTTTTAGTGAGGAAAAGTTTTATTTTTTTACAAAATATGTCTCTATTTGCTTGGATTTTATGGGTTTTTGTTATTGATCCTATTCTACACTTTTTCCCTCTATTTTTACCAAGTTTCCATTGTGTTTTCGAGCTCCATCAAGAGCTTTCATGGCTTCCGCTACGCGCGGAAGCCATAAGAGCAAGAAGACATTGTTGGCTTGTGGCTAACAACCCCCACGCATGCCTATAGGCACACATGGCATGTAGAGACATACCAATGACCAATTTTTTACTAGTTTGTGATACAATACTCTATTTATTGTCTTCATTTTAATGGTATTATGAAATTTAATTTGTGAGTACTTTGGATATTTTTTGTTATTTTAATAAATTATGCATAAATAAATTATAAATATTTTCCCATGTTTTTATGAGTTTTTAAGCATGGAAAAATCTTATGCAGTATTTGTTAGGGTTCTGTGCTATTCACTTTACTTAGATAGCTACAATTAAATTGTTTTGCATAAGATTTAATTTCTAAAATTAAATAGTGTTATTTGTTATTTTTAAATTGAGAACTGTTCATAATGCGCAATAAAATTGTTAACTGAGATGCCTAGTGAAAGTGCATCTCATAGTGGGCTGATTATTTACCTATTGTTAATTGTATGCAACAATATTTTTATTATGGGCATGTGGTATCCTTGGCATGGAGAATTTCTTTGAATTTTTATTATCAAAGTGGTAGTTCACATTGATTCTTAAAATTTTTTCAGCATAACTCAGGATGATTTTTGGTTATTTCATGCATTTACCTGCCCAAAGGGGTTATTGTATGTTTTTTTTTAATTAAAAAATATGATGAAGCCTTTTGTTATGAAATAATATAGTCTTGAAATTTTATTTGCCCAAAGGGGATGAATTTTAAGTATTTTGGGAATTTATTTTTCTCATTTGGCTTCATCAATTAGGAGGACCTATTACATGTAGCACATCTTACCGAAAAGGGGTGTGCAATGATGTACCTGGACTCTTTATTGTGACCTGTGTGGTTGAACCTTATTGATTATATTGCCCATATGATCTATTGATAATTGTATTCATATTGTTTTTAAAATTTCTTTTGATGTGAACAATAAAACTGCCTCCATTAAAGTTTTGAATGGTTCAAACTTTAAGAGATGGAAGCAAGGCATTGAGTTCGCACTAGGGATTGCCAATATAGATTTAGCTTTACATGAAGATGATCTTCCTTAGCCTACTGTTGAAAGTACAGTTGAACAGAGAGATTTATATGCCAAATGGGAGAGGTCAAACAGGTTTAGTCTCATTGCCATCAAAAGGTCCATTTCAGAGCATTTGTTGAGTGGGCTGCCATAATCCAATAATGCTAAGCAATTTTGTCTATAGGTTATAGATACCTTAGGTTAAATAATGCTAAGTTAGATTCCTCATGAAAGAACTGACGTCTATGACCCATGACAATATTGGTGGTGTTAGTGAATATATTCTCAAAATGGTCCATTATCAAACTAAACTGAAATACTTGAAAATTGACTTACTTGATACTTTTCTTGTGCCTCATATATTAAACTCTTTGCTTATGACCTTTTCTCAAATCAAATCAAAACAGCTTAAAACAATTTGAATGAAGCCTAGAATGTGAATGTGCTTATTTCTAAGTGTGTTGCTGAAGAAGAGAAACTTTGGAAGGGAAAAGAGTGAGAGTGTTTTCCTTATGCAATCCAAACTAGCTTCTGTGAATAAATTTGGCAAAAGCCCTTATAAGGGAAAGAAAAAGATGTATCATCATGCACCTCATAAGCCTCAAGATATCAAAGGGCAAGGTAGTAATTAGGGCAGCATCATACTTTAGGAGGTCCAAAAGTAGATTTTAAGAAACAGACAGTGTGCTAATTTTGCAAGAAGAAAGGGCATAAGCAATATGAGTGTCGCAAGTTTTCAGCTTGGTTAGAAAAGAAAAAGAAAAAGAAAGAATGAGGTAATTCCTTAGCCTCAGTTACTTGTGAATCTAATTTAGTTAATGTTCTTATAGATTCTTTGGGGCTTGACAGTTATGCTACAAATCATGTTGCTATGACTTTGCAGGGGTTCATTAGCAAAAGGAGACCAAGTGAGAGGGAGTCTAAACTTAGAGTTGGGAATGATGCTGAAGTTCTAGTAGAATTTGAAAGAGTTGTTAGACTTACTTTAGCAACTTCTTTTGAACTTGTTTTGGAGAATGCAAACTCGTTTGATGAAACTTGGATACTCGTTCCTTTCTGGTAATAATAAAGTTGATTTGATGTTTAATTCCAAATTGATTGGTTCTTCCATTATAGTAGATTATTTATTGAGGATGTGCTTAATGCCTAATAATCTATATGTCTTTGTTGTTGAAAATTCTGGATTAAAGAGGTCTAAGATTAAAGAAAGATCATTTATGATATGGCACAAAAGATTAGGACATATATCTAAGGAAAGGATCAATATATTGATACGTGATAATATTTTACCTTCCCTTGATTTTGGGAACACAACTACTTGTATAGATTGCATAAGTGGTAAATTGACTAAAGCCAAGAGAAAAGATGTTACCCGTAGCTTAAATCTCCTAGAGATAATACACACGGACATTAGTGGGCCATATTCCCCTACAATATGTGGTAACAAATATTTTATCACCTTCATTGATGACTTCTCTCACTATGGCTATCTCTATCTGATAAAAGAAAAATATGAAGCTCTTGAAAATTTTAAAATCTTCAAATCCGAAGTTGAGAAACAATTGGGACAAGTCATTAAGTCTGTGAGATTTAACTGTGAGGGTAAATATTATGGCAAACATGATGTCATTGGGCAACGCATTGGTCAGTTTGCTATATTTTTGTAGGATTATGGAATAGTTCCGTAATATACCTTGCCTGGTACTCTTGAGCAAAATGTTGTGGCTAAAAGGCGTAATTGCACCTTAAAGGATATGATGAGGAGCATGATGAGCAAATCTAACTTGCTAGAATATCTTTGGAGTGAGGCTATTAAAACTACCTTGTATATCCTTAATAGAGTTCCCAGTAAATTAGTTCTTAAAACACCTTTTGAGCTTTGGGTGGGCAAAAAACCAAGTCTGAACCATTTTAGAGTTTGGGCTTGTCCTACATAAGTGAGAATTTATAACCATTTTAAGAAAAAAGACTGACCCTAGAACAGTTTGATGTTTTTTCATTGGGCATCTGAACCGTGCAAAAAGGTACCGGTTCTATTATCTTAAGAGAGGTACTAGAATTGTAGAATCCATAACTGTCAAGTTCTTAGAACTTGATGTGGCTGATACAGAGTATAGACAGGTATCTGGTAATAACATTTTGAATGAGACTATCTCTATCCTCATTCTTGTGTCATCTATTTCTTTACCTATATCTAGTGAGATTCTTAGTCCAACAACTACTGATAGAGGGGAATGTAGTCAATTTAATCATAGAGAGCTACATGTAAAGGAAGAGATTCCACCACTTGTGGCAACTGATAGAGAAGAACATAATCAGAATGAAAATAATGAACAACTTATTCCGACTGAAATTGCACCACTAGTAGATCTTGTCATTCTAGCTCATGTTAAAAGATCTGAAAGGCAAAGAAAGTCCGTAATTTCTAATGATATTTATGTGTATCTGGCATAGAATGATTATATAGTTGGCGATTTTGATGACCCTGTTACATATGGTGAAGCTATGAGTTGTCCCCAACATGATTGGTTGCAGATGTGTGGGAGCTTGTTAACCTTCCTGAAAACTGTAAATCAATTGGTTGCAGATGGCTTTGTAAGACTAAGAGAGATTCTGAAGGAAAAATTGAGCGCTTCAAGGCTAGGCTAATGGCCAAAGGTTTCAATCAGAAGCAAGGTGTTGATTATATTGAGACTTTTTCTTCCGTGTCCTCTAAAGACTCATTCATAATCATCATGGCTTTAGTAGCATATTTTGACATGGAGCTGCACCAGATGGATGTTAAGACAACCTTTTTGAATGGTGATTTATACAAAGAAGTTTATATGAAACAACCATAAGACTTTGAAGTCAGTGGGAGTGAGCATTTAGTTTGCAAACTGAGAAAATCCATTTATGGCTTGAAACAAGCTTCTAGACAGTGGTACCTGAGGTTTGATAAGGTAGTAGGCTTCTCTGGGTTTTGTTGAGAATAAGGTTGATCAATGTATATACCTCAAGGTCAGTGGGAGTAAATTCATTATTCTTGTGCTTTATGTTGATGACCTTTTACTTCTTAGTAATGATTTGGGGTTGATACATGACACAAAGCAATTGTTGTCCAAGACTTTTGATATGAAGGATCTTGGTGAGGCATCCTTTGTCTTAGGAATTGAGATTATCAGGGATATATCTCGTTGTATGTTAGGATTGTCCCAAAAGTCATATATCAATGAGGTTTTAGAGAGATACAATATGTAGAATTTCAAGCATGGAGATGTTCCTGTTATCAAAAGAGATAAATTTGGCTTGAAACGGTGCCCTAAAAATGACCTTGAGAAACAAGCCATGTCAAACCTTCCATATGCTAATATAGTGGGAAGTTTGCAATATGCTCAAACTTGTATGATAACTGATTTGCCTTTATTGTGGGAGTTCTTAGTAGGTACCAGTCTAATCTAGGGACTGATGATTGGGTTACCACCAAGAAAGTTATACGGTATTTGCAGAGGACAAAAGACTTTATACTTGTTTATAAAAATGTTGATAACCTAAAGGTGACGAGATACACTGACTCTGATCTAGCAAGATGCAGTGATGATATGAAATCAACTTTAGGGTATGTTTTCATGCTTGCTAGAGGAGTCGTATCATGGAAAAGTGTTAAATAGGATCTTACTATCACCTTCACTATGTATGCTGAGTTCATTGTTTGTTTTTGGGGCTTTTACTCAGGCAATGTGGCTAAGAAATTTTCTTACAAGACTTAAGATCGTTGATTCCATTTCCAGACCCTTAATGATTTATTGTGATAATGAATTTTGTAGTGTCTTTTTCTAAACACAATAAATCCACTAAGGGGTCTAAAATTTTGGGGCTAAAGTTCTTGCATGTTAGAGAACTTGTGAAGAAAGGGGATATTTGTGTGGAGCATATTAACATAGATTTAATGTTGGCTAGCCCCGTAACCAAGGGCCTTAGATCCATTGTCTTTCATAGGCATGTTGAGAATATGGGTCTTTTGGCTTCTTTTAGTACATTTGGTTAGTGGCAGTATTTTCTTTCTTACTAATTTTGCTTTATGGGCCATATTGGTGACATCATTTATGTATGGTATTACATTTTGGTTCTCTAATTGATTTGGTACACTTGTTGAGTCATATTTGTTAAGTGGTTGGGTGTACCTATTTGTGAAAATTATAAATTCTATTATGATGTCTAATAATGTAAAGACTCGGTGTTGGTCTTATGTATGACATTATTTTGTGATCTCTTGATTAACATCATTCCTGGATCTCGAGATATATTGATTATATTATGATGACTATGATGTAGAGACTCGGTGTTGCTCTTATGCATGACATTATTTTGTGATTTTGATTAACACCATTCTTGGATCTTGAGATATATTGATTCTTTGTAATAAATGGATTTTTCTTGCTCGTAAAAGCATGTAGTAGAAGAGAAATCATGGACTGACATAAAATAGCATATTATTGATTACATGTTGATGTTATTTTCTTGATACACTACCCCATATGAGACTCATGTAGTATGGTTGGTGATATTTGTGACCATGGAAGGTCCTGTGTCAACAAATGATACAGTTGCCGCCATGATTTAATATCATTCAACTTTATTGGCAAAGTCATGATCTTATGTGTTGTCTTTTGATAATGTGAGTTTTTCAAAATGTGGCCATGTAACAAAATTTTGTTGTTGTTGTTCAACATTGAGAGTCATTTTCGAAATAAAATGTTTTCAAAGGAATTAATGTTGCCCAAGTGGGAGATTGTTAGAATTATGAGCTTCCATTATATATTATTTATTTGATTTTATAAAGTGGGTTGATAACATGATCCAATATATTAATATATATAAAGACAAGCATAACAAACCTAAAATAATTATGTGATCAAGCTGATTATGGGATGTGCACACCTACTTTGGGCTATGTAGTTAGGTGGCTATAGTGTAGGCTATAACCTATCAGAAGCCCGTAATGGGAGGGTTTGTGGTTATTTATGTGATGACTAGGTCCCCTCCCCACTCCTAATATAAATATATGTTATAACATATTTTGGCTGTCCCATTGAAAGTCGTCAATTGCTACTGGAGATTGTAGGGGAAGATCCTAGACCGTAAGACTCATTGTATTCTGAGTTTGATTACAATGAACAATTCAGGTATGTCTATTATATATTTTTATGGTGTTCTAATTATCATACATTGTTCAATATTTCTAACATAGGATACCCTCACTTTTGTAATAAAAGCATCACAAAAATATTTTACTTGTACAATTGTTACATCATGAACTTAAGGTTATGTTTGAAAATTTAATAGAGAACAGAATATAATAGAAGATAGCATCATGGAATTTATAGGGTGTAAGAAATAGAGAATTGAAGAAAGCTTTGAGGCTTGAAAATTTACTTTCTTTAAAGAGTATTGCTTATATACTCTTAGGCTAGGAAGCATATACGCATCATTTTGTTGTCGTATTTCTGTGTCTGACACACTGCGGTTTTGGACATAACCACGACAAGATTCAGACACACGGTCGACACACGCACGGATGTGTCGACATAAAAAAAAATTCAACTTCAACACATGACTAACATGGCTTAGACATAACTTAAAATGAGTTTGACACTGCTCATCATTTTTAAAATTTTTTTTTTTAAACTAGATTCATTTGTAATTGTTTTCTTTTGTGAATTGATGGATTAGAATGACTTGGTAATATCTCTTGACTGTTTTTTATTGTGAAAGTATGAATTAGAATTATGACTTGGTAATATTCCTTATAATTGAATTTATTTTTAGAGGGGATATTAATATTTCATACAGATGAAATTCATATATTTTTTTGTTATTGAGGGAATATAATTTAAATATTCAATATTTTGATAAAATATGAATCTATTTAGAATTCTGTTTGTATAGATTCATACTGTTTGTGTTGCTTGATATATATAT
>JASKGM010011714.1:11709-36633 GCA_034509205.1 Ceratonia siliqua
TATTTTGATAAAATATGAATCTATTTAGAATTCTGTTTGTATAGATTCATACTGTTTGTGTTGCTTGATATATATATGCTGTGTCGGGTACTACATTTTTCAAAATGTTTTGTGTCCCATGCCTGTGCTTCGGGGCTCTTAGGGGATTAGACAAGTCTCTTTAGAATACTACAAAGCTCTTAAAACTTCTTTATCAACAATTGTCTTTTTGAAAGAATATATAGAGATTAAAAGATCATTAATAACTTCATTTGTTCAATTAAAATTTAAAGTAACAATTATTTAAATAACTATTTTAAGACAGATATGTATGAAATAACTATTTTTCATACCAGTATGTATGATAAAAAATAAAAAGGCTTTATTAACTTAAAGGCCCAAAGTTCAAACCACAAAAGGCTTTATAGAAAATAAAAATAAAAATAAAAACTTTATTTATTTTGAATTAGTAATCAAATTAAGTCTTTTATTCATTTAAACTTCTATTTTTCTTTTCAATATGGGACTTTATATCTCATATAATATTACAAACTAATATAACAATGGGAAGGAAAAGAATGATATAGACTTAACCCTCCATTTGTTTGGAAGTTTAATATTAAAATGGACGGAAATTTTCTTCTCTTTGTTCGGAAGTTCAAATAAATGTGAACAGAAGGGTAAACATTTATAAATGCAAAATTATAATATAATCCTTATTTAAAATAAAACTCAGTAGACATCACTATATGTACATTTAAATATTAAATTAAATGTAAAAAAATTAAATTATAGTCCCAAATTCATAATACTCATAATAACACAAATAAATGAAAATCATATTTGATGATGACATGATTTGAAGGAAGGAATGATAATTTTATATGAAAAATTAGATTTAGGGATGATAATTCTATATAGAAAAATTATATTTGAGAGAATGGATAAAGTGAAAGTAGTAAACAAAAATATAAATGTGAAGGAATGGATATATAATATATTAGGTTATAAAAATAAAGGCAAAAATGTCAATCAATAAATAAAATTAAGTATTCCCCCTCTTTACCTCACAATTTGGGTAGGATCAAAATTTTGATGTTTTTGAAGGGAATGGAAGAGAATGGTTTCCCTCTTGTTCCACTCCCCTTAAGTTTTAAAACTTACAAACAAGGGAAAAAGTTTCATTTTCATTGATTTTCATTCCATCCTTTCAAAGGCCCTATTGGCTTAAGAATACATCAATTGATAGATCTTATGTTTTGTTTATTTTATTATATGTGGGGTAAGGGTTTCTGGTATCAGTTTAAGCGTTAATTAAAACTAAATTTTTCTTTGGATAATTTCAAGGACGCACTCTCTACATCAGTATGATGTATTTAAGAGAATAAATTCTTTTTAGTACTGATACAAGATTTGAATCCAAATAATCAAGGTAAAAAATAGATCTCTTTAATTATTAGGCTATCTGCTTGAGAATATAGGTCTTATGACTTGAAACAAAGTTTTTTACCCATAAAAGGAACCTTTTTTAAAGTTTCAGACAGCAAGAGATTAGTATGCTTCTAAACTTGTGTTTACTTTCATCAATTTCTATATTTTTAGTAAAAGCATAAAATAAGTATGAAAATTTATTTTTATGACTTATATCATTTTCATATTTTAAGAAACAAAATTTATATTTTTAAAAACTTTGAAAATTGTTCATAGATATTTTGTATGTTTCCAAAACTCGGGAGTTTTAAAATTTTGTTAAAATGATTATCTCCAATAACTACAATACTAGCCGCACCAGGTATGATTAGGAGAAAAATGATGTGGTGGGCCACTAAAAAAAAGAAAAAAATTATCATACCTCAATTATATTAATAAAATTAATTGAAAAATGAAAATGACTTTAAAATTAAAAGTAAACACAATTAAATAAAAATAAATATATACTATTTTAAAAATAAAAGTAAAAAATATTTTTAAAAGCAACCGCACCATAAGCACTTCTATGTTGGGATCCATGCACATTATCATTAACATATAATTCCTTCTCCATTGGTAAGTATTGTAATTTGTAAGTAGCTAGTAGCCATTAGGTGATTAGGGGTGATTTTATAAGAATAATTAGGTTCTATTTGTTTTGTTGATTACGTTTCTTTTGTTAGAAGAAAATGATTTTTCAACCATATAAATATTATTTTAATTTTTGAATATTTTTATTAAAAGACAAATAGGATATTTTTTAAAAACCTTTTTTGCATCAATATGCTATGAGCTTATCGTTGCTCAACACTTACTATGCATTGTGCCTGCACGGGATCTAGATTCCCATGTGCCACTGCCACCATTATTAGGGTTGTTAAAAATTTAAATCAATCGGACCAAAATGAAAAACTCAACCCAAATTGATGCACTTTGTTAACAATCTAAAGAAGAAACAGACACAAAGAAGTGAAGAAGAAGTAAGAAACACAGAGAGGGGAAGAGAGCTATCAATGTGAATTTGATCTTTCCTTCATTACTTGTAACTGTACAGAGATGAACTATTTATAGAACACTAGTGACACACCAAAGGCATGTAAGCCTAACTAGAGCATAGCTAACACATTTACAAAACATAATAGAAAGTGAACATTCTAGATTTGGTATCCTAACAAAATATACAATGTGCACATGATCAACTACTGGAATTTTCACTTAACACACCCCCTCAAACTTAGGGTACAGAAATCTTCTACTCTAAGTTTGTCACTTAAGAATTTGAACCTAACACTAGAAATTGTCTTTGTCAAACAATTAACTATTTGCTCAAGAGAAAGAATATGTTTGACAGCCACTTTCTTTTACAAAACCTTCTCCCTAACAAAGAAAATGTCAAGCTCAACATGTTTGGTCTTGGAATGAAGCACAAGATTAGCAAAGAGCATCAATATAATCAAGTTATCACAATATATGATGGGAATGGAACCAAATACCTCTCCTAGGTCATTCAAAAGAGATAGCAGCCAGCTAATATAAGCAACAATATTAGCAAGGCTTCTAAATTTAGCTTCACTGCTAGATTTAGAGATATTATGCTATTTCTTTGAAGACCAGGACACCAAATTTCCTCTATAATACACACAATTGCCAGAAACAAACTTCCTATCAATAGGATTAAAAGCCTAGTCTATATTACAATGCCCAACCTAGTCCAAAAAGAAAGGTTTTCTAAAATGCAATCCATGATTCAAGTTTCCAACCAAATACCTCAAAATTCTCTTGACATCTTTCCAATGTAAATCAAGTGGAGCATGCATGAATTGGTAAACTTTGTTGACAGTACAAGTAGTTTTAGGCTTGGTTACAATGACATATTGAAGAGCTAGTTGGGGGTAATGGCACCAAGTTTAGTTGTTCATGAGAGCTTTGTATTCTTCCTTCATGGCTTTCTTCCACTTAAATTGAGAGAGAGTATATGAGACACTAGCTAGTTCTTTGACAGCTAAGTGAGCCTTGGGTTTGAAGATGCCAGCCCTTACTCAAGTAACCAGGGATAATGATAACCAAAGTGAGCCTTAGGTTTAAAGATGCTAGCCTTCGCTCTAGTAACCATGTGATGATGATAACCAAAGTGAGAGGGCAGAGAAGCAGTGGGAGAGAAGTTTTGTGAGGATGCTATAAAGGTATCATTGTTACTATTACCATAAGACCCTTCTGGTTATCACCCTGCAAGTTATCCTTGAGAATTCTAACAATGATCAAGTTCACAACTAACACTATCATTGTTACAAAAAGAGATACACTAATTAAGCCTGCCATCAACTTTATCACCATGAGAGACATTAAGATCACTATGAAGAGGGGTTACATAGTGTGGTGCATAGGGAGTAATAAGAACATTTATAAAACCACATTGATTCTCATACAAAGAAACATGATTATGAGCAGGGAGTGAATGTGTGAGTCTATTGGAGGGGGAGAACACTGTGGGAATCACAGGAAGATATGAACAAGGCAGAGGTATGAGTCTACTGGAGGGAACATATGACTTGAAATGAAATGAGTGCTCATCAATGATGACATCCCTTGATATATAAATCCTACCATCACAACTTAAACACCTATATCCTTTGTGCTGAGATGAATACCCAAGGAAGGTACACTTGGGGGATCTATATTGAAGCTTTTTGTTGTTGTAAGGTCTAAAGTTAGGAAAACAAGTGCAGCAAAAAACGTTCAAAAATTTGAAGTCAGGCAGTAATTGAAAAAGAAGTTCATAAGGATATTTATTACTTAAGGACAGTGTGGGCAATCTATTGATGAGATATATAAAGGTTTTAAAGGCTTCACTATAATATTTTAGAGGTAATTTAGCTTGAGCAAGTAATGTCAAGCCAACTTCAACAACATGTCTATGTTTTATCTTAGCTGTGCATTTTGTTCATAAGAGTATGGGCATTATATCTTATGATTAATGCCATGTTGGGCAAGGAATAAGGTGAAGGAGAACCATTAATATTCACCCCCTCCATCTATTTAAACAAACTTAATTTTCAGGTTGAATTGATTTTCCACAAGTGTCTTAAGGCAACAAAAGTCAAAAAAGCCTTTGATTTAGTTCTAAGCATATAAATCAACATAAATTTGGTGAATTCATCAACAAATATATTGTAATATTTGAAGCCTTCAGTTTAATTGGTTGAGGAAGGTCCCCACAGGTCAGAGTGAACAAGTTGTAGTAGGTGAGTGTAAACAGTGATGGTGCTAGGAAAATGTGACTTATGCATTTTTCCAAGATAGCAAGAAGGGCAAAAATTAATGGCATTTTTATTAATATGAGGAAAATTACACAATTGAAGAGACAGAGATATAACTTTCTTGGAAGGGTGACCTAGTCTACAATGCTACAACTGGAATTTAGACAAAAGAAAACTACAACTTGACTAAGATAAGTTGGATAAGTTTCCTTGAATGATCTGATCTTGTTGAGACTTAGATAATTGTCAAAGACATAAAGACCATTCCTAAGAATTCCTTGAAGGAAAACAAGTTTTGTATCCTGATGTTTAACAAGGCAATAGGTAGAATGGAGCTTAAAGAAAACATTATTGTCCTTGGCAAATTGAGACATACAACAAAATTTTTTAGTTATTTGAGATACATAAAGCATATTGTTAAGTTTGGGGGGTTTTGAATCAAAATGAGAGTAGATAAGGGAGAAATCAATTTTTTTGATAGAGATACCTTTACCATTTCCCATGAACACCTTCTCTTATCCAATGTAACCATGCTTGACCATTAAATTGTCGTCATCAGGTGTAAGATGGTGTGTTACACTAAAATTAGGAAACCATCCATGGCTAAGAGCAAGTTCTGAGCCAAGACTCATGGCATTCAAGTTCACAGGTTAATCTTGAAATTAAGGTCTAAAGTTATGAATGCCTTTAGCTAAGTGAGCAGCAGGCTATGCAGGTTGAGCATAGCCTTGATTTTGTAAACCTTGACCTCCATGGTTGCCTTGGGAGCCTTGAGAAGGAACAATTTGAGCTAACCCTCCATGATAACTCTCATTGTACCTATGGTACCAGTAGTAGGCTAGGTGGCCAAACTTGCCAAAATCTTGGCATTGAGGCTTGTCTCTCCCGCAGCCACTTCATTTGTTGGTTGAGTTATCCTTACCTCCTTTTGCTGAAGAATTGTTGTAATAGTATCCTCTACCTGTAGAAGGCTTAGGGAAAGGAACATGAGAATTATAGTTGATGTAGTTGCTTGGAACAGGAGAATTATAGCTATTGTAATTCCTTAGATTTGAGAAATTCAAGTGCATGTTTTTGTTGGATGATGCACGAGTACCTTGGCTAGCATTAACTTTTTGATGTGTTGCCATGTTGGTTGAGATTATATCCAGAGATCTTGAAAGTCTTCCAAGCATGCTTTCTTAAGCCAGCAATAAAGTTTCAATTTCTTACACTATGCAAGATTCAGACATTGACAAAATTTTAGTGATGAAAGGATCAAACTCTTTACGTAAATCATCAAGAATGGTATCCACATGTTTAGAGGCAGATTCATAGTGACCAACAAAAATTAAATATTCAACAATTTTCTTGATTTTTAGAAGGTAAATAACTAATGGTGAGAGATTCCTTCTTTGTATTTTGGAGTTGGAATTTTAATTGTCTAATCCTTGCCTTTGTTTGAGAGGCAAAGAACAACTCCACATTTTCCTAAATTTTATAGGCAAATTCACATCCTACCATTTGTGTGAGCATATTATCTAACATTGATGATAGAAGTCAAGAAACTAGAAGTTGATATTACTGTTGCCAATAGAGATACTCAAGATTGCATTGATTTCTTTCAACATCATATCAAGAGATGTATTTGACTGGTGTGGCTTGTGAACCTTCAATAAACTTCTTGAGTTTGTGGCCTCTGATGATAGCTAAAACTTGTTGGCTCCATAACATGTAATTATGATCTTCGAGCTTTATAGATATAGGATTAGTCATTGTCACAACGTTATGGCCGGGAAAAAAGGCGATGTCATGACCATGAGGTGACAAAAGGAAAAAACATACAGAGATTAAAAATCGGAGTCGCCACCAATTAATTATAAGGATAATTGGGATCCTAAAAAAAACCAAAAAAAATTGGCCCTTGAAACCAGAGGATTGGTTCGGGAGTCTAATTACTCGTAGGGAAGGTGTTAGGTACCCTACAACGTCTATCCCTAAAGATAGTTACCCTAAGTCGTTTATGCTTTATTTTTT
This sequence comes from Ceratonia siliqua, assembly GCA_034509205.1. Classification (NCBI taxonomy): domain Eukaryota; kingdom Viridiplantae; phylum Streptophyta; class Magnoliopsida; order Fabales; family Fabaceae; genus Ceratonia; species Ceratonia siliqua. The sequence goes on from JASKGM010011714.1 coordinate 18,432, forward strand.
ATTTTAATTACCCCATTTTTGTTATTAATACGATGAAAAGGTGAAAGATGAAAGAACTAGACCTGCCTTACTGGGTAAGTACCTATGTACCCCAAATGGGATCAAGGTCTACGTAGTTCGAGATAGTGAAATTATGACCAGGAAGGATATATGATCACTTTCCTTGGACAAACAGTAGACAATGTAGAGGCAATGAATCCTCATCCAAAGTCAAGGGAATGACAATGGGGAGACACTTAATTCTCACCCATACTCAAAATACTAGGATAATGCGGAGGCACTGGGTCCTCACCCAAACCCTCGAGATTTAGACAATGCAGAGGCGTTAAGTCCTCATCCAAAGTCTTGAAGAAATAGACAATGTGAAGGTGCTAAATCCTTACCCAAAGTCTAAAAGAATAGATAATATGGAGGTACTGAGTCCTCACCCAAAGTCATAAAGATTTGACAATGTGAAGGCACTGAGTCCTCACCCAAAGTCCTAAGAATTGGAATGACCATCAGAATCACTTTTAATATGATTTTCAAAATGTTATAATTTTAAGAACACTTATGATTTATTTGTCTAAGTAGGCCATTGAGACCTAAAATAATAATGGACTAAAATGTTTTAATTTAATGGGCCATTGAAGCCCACTTTTTATTAAAAAAGAGACCTTATTTCAAACTTTTTTTTTTAATATTTTATATACCAGAAACAAGGTGCATTGGATACCTTTTATATTATGTGAAAGAGTTAAAATAGGTGAAATAGATCAATTAAAATAAAATGAAATAGAATAAAATGAAATAAAATACGATAAAATAAATGATAAAATAAAAAAAACCAAAAAGAATATAAAATAGAGAAATAAAAAAAAGGAAAAAAATAACACATAAAAATAAATAAATATAATAAAGTGAAACAATAAAAAAATAAAAAAGAAGGGAGGGGCTTATACTTTACACAGTGGTGTAGACAAAATCAACCCATAAAATTAAACAACCTAATAAAAAATAACAACAAGAAAAAAAAAGAATGAACTAAAATGAAATAATGGGGACCTGCAAAAATTAACATGATAAAAAATGCACCAATAAAACAAATAAAATTTACATGTCAGAATATTCACAAACCATAAAAAAAATTTGAATAAGCTAATCAAAGAATATTTGGTTCCAGAATGAGTCACATTTTTAATCACCTTGCTCACAGATTTCAATACCATTTAAGTCAAAGCCAAGTTTAGTAAGAAATGAAAGCAACCATAGATAAACAATCAGAACATATTTGAACAAAATCATCAGCAGAATCTAATGAAAGCTCAAAATTAGATTTGACAATGAAAATAATGTTTCACCATTAATCAAGCAAAACTGACTCAACTGACTTCAACCAAGATCATTCAAAACCAATATTCCCCTTTAGCCTCTAAGCTTGGTAGATTCAATATTGGCAGAAAAAAAGAACAGAGAAAGAAAGGAAGAAGTCTACCTCCTTGAAATATCACAAATGAATCATTCCTTTCTTTTATCACACAACTGCAGAGTGCCAGTAGCAATTCCCCAAAATTCTCCTTTGCTTTTCGAAATTGTGAACTCCAAGCAATATCTCTCTGAAGTGTTACAAAATAGTTCCCCCCTTACACAGGTCTCCAACGGCAGGGCAATACTCCCAGTGTCAATTATGAGTTCCAGAACAAACTCCCCACGTCTCTGCTTTCTTCCAAGAACCTCCTCCTCTTAAAACTGTGAAGTCCCTCTCCTTTTATAGCCAACTGATGTGGGGAATATGGTGTAGAGGGATCCTTTGTTGCAAATGGTATGTTGGTTGTGAGTGAGCATATGGACCGTAAAATCAAGACATGAGGTGCAAGGGGGAGAATGGGAGCAGGAGGGGACCACCTAGTGTTAAAGCACGCTGTGAGGGGAGAAAGTGAGCGTGCTGGTGCAGAGGTCACTGTTTGCTGCAACGTGAGTCATGGAGAGGAGAAAAGATATGTTGCGTGAAACAGAGCAGAAGGAAGGGCATGCTAGTGCCAACGCCACGGCATACTGTAGCGCGAATCATGGAGACTGCAGAAAGAGAATAAGGTGGCTGGAAGGGTGTGGGTTGCCGCTGCGTGGAGGTACCGGGGACGCGCTTACTGTGCTGCTATATAAGGTGAAGATGGCTGTGGGTGCAGAGCATGTAGCAGAAAGAAGGGAAAGTGAGGAGGGACCAGGGAGAGAAAGTGATAGAGGTCATGTCGCAAACGAACCACTGGTAAAGGTCCATCGAGCGTGAAGTGGAGCAAGAGATACCATCGAGCTTGTAGACGCTGGTAATGGTCGTGGCTCGTTACAGAGGAAAGTGTATCTGGTGTATAAGAGAGAATGAATGGAGCAGGGAAGCCTCAGGCTTGTTGGTGCAGAAGGAACATCTTGCTGCAGGAAGGTAGCAGAGAGACGGATGTGAAAGAGAGTGGAACGAGGGAATGAGGCAGAGAGGGTGAAGGAGGCAGAGTGCAGAGGGATGGATGAGATAGAGCAGAAAGTGATGAAAAGAAAAGGACGTCGAGCAAGGAGAAAGCAGAAATGGAGCAGGGAGGAAGTGGTGTTAAGGCAAAATGGAGTGTTGATAGTTGCCCCTCTTTACTTATTTCTTAATGGGGAAAATGAAAACCCACTGACTTTCAAGTTTACCTATAAAGAATAAGTAAAGATAAAGAAACACAAATTTATCCCAATAGCGACCTTAGTAAGCATAGTGAGATTTAAGATATAACAAGAATAAATTCCACCGCTAAAACTAGCGACTCACACTTCATAAATCAGCCAAGGAATCACCGCACAAAACTGACAGAAAATGGAAATCTGACAAAGAATCGCCGTATGTCAGAAAGAAAATTTTGAAAATCAACAAGGGTAAACACCGTATTAAGCTAAAATTTTCAAAATCAGCGAAGAATACTTCGCAAATCGGCCAAGGGAACATATTATGAAACTGAAGGAAATGGGGAATTTGACAAACGAGTCACCGTATGTCAGAAAGAAAATTTTGAAAAGCAATAAAGGTAAACACCACATTAAACTGAAAGAAAAGGGGAATCTGACAAAGGAGTCACCGTATGCCAGAAAGAGAATTTTGAAAATTAGTAAGAGTAAACACCGCATTAATATAAAATATTCAAAGTCAGCGAAGACCACTTTGAGAATTGGCCAGGGAATCACCGCATGAAACCGAAAGAAATTAGGAGTCTGGCAAGGGAATCACCGCATGCCAGAAAGAGGATTTTGAAAATTAGCAAGGGTAAACACTGCATTAAGCTAAAATTTTCAAAGTCGGCAAAGAATACTTTGCGAATCAGCCAGGGAATCACCGCATGCTAGAAAGAGAATTTTGAAAATTAGCAAGGGTAAACACCGCATTAAGCTAAAATTTTTAAAATCAGCACAGAAGACTTCGCGAATCAGCTAGGGAATCACCGCATACTGCCAAATGATTTTTAAACAAGGCAAGGGACGAAATCGTATACTGCCAAAGATTTTTAAACAAGGCAAGGAATGTAACTGCGTACTGCCAAATGATTTTTAAACAAGGCAAGTATTTTGAAAATATACCTTGCGCTTTCAAGGAAGACTTAACCAAACCATTCTTGCACTCTGGAATTGGTTCTTTGTCTTCATCGTCAGACTACATGTCCAATTAAAACACCAGGATTATATTCTTTCTGACGAATTGTTCTTTTCCAAAAAGCATTAATCTTAGTTTTTCACAAAATAAACTTGATACTGGTCTAGACCATGCCAAGTAACTTGTTCTTCTTCCAAATGGGACAATAAAATGTGGAGACAGTAAAAATCTTGCCCCAGTTTAAGCTCCAAAGCTTGTGTAGTCTCTAAATCTCATACTGCAATCAATATCCACCTTGTGCCCTTCAACAAGAATAGACTATCATCGATAGCAATATTTTCTTGAAAATTTGCCCTAGTTTCAATTTCTCACATCATTATTCCAATCTTAATTCTTTACTTGAATGCCCAAACTCTTCGGTTACAGACTTTCTTTACTTTGATGCCCTAATTTTTGCCTAAGCTGCCTTTTTGGGTTTTCAACTTGGTGGGTTTTTTCTTTATGTTTCTTTTCCAAAGGTAAGTACTAAGCTTTAACCCTGTAAGCAACTCTATATCAGTTCAGACTATATCAAGTAAGTTTTTCTCGATTTCTGTAATGTGAAACTAATTAACAATAAAACACTAAGAAGTGATATTCAATTTAGTCTTTATTAATCCTCTCAAATCTTATCCAATGAATATATTGAGAAAGAAGTCCATTAGATGAATGAACCTCTACTAGCACATGTGCTGAATAGAGAAATGGGTCATAAAGCCCTTGCACAAATGATAAAAAAATTGAAGCTCGGAGATAACGCAATATTGCCCCGGTTCAATTATTAACGAGGAAGTTTATTAGGTGAATAAACCTCCTTTATTGAAGCCAATTGATAGAAAATCAAGTAGGTCACAAGACCCTAGAAATTTGTTAAATGAACAAACCTCTTTTATCTAAACAAGTGACATGAAGGAATCACAAAACCTTTGGAGTTTGTTGGATGAACAAAAAACTCCTTTTATGGAAGCAAAAGGCAAAAAAGCCAAAGAAATGGGTGATGAAATTATGCCCTAGTTGAGTTCTTCAACATCCACAAATATTGATTCTCATATTGCAACCGATACTCACCCTGTGTCCTTTGATAGAAGCATATCTTATATGACAGTGATGTCCAACAGAAAAATTGCCCCAGTTGTGATCTATTGCATTAATGCTCTGATCTCAAATTTTACTTGATTACCTAATTTCTTTTTTATCATGGGTTCTTTTCAAATTGAGCCCTAACTTTTGCCTAAGCCACCCTTCTGGGTTTTTGACTTAGTGGGCATTTCTTTATTTTTCTTTTTGACTGAATCAGGAGTCACTAGCTTTGCTAGCTTTTACATATTCTCATTTTTCAGCTCGAGATCTTGATAATGAGTTTTTCTTTCTTTCTTTTTTATTGTCACCAAAGTGACATATTTTTTATTTCCACATGGGGACTTATCATTTTTGCTGATAACTTAAACATTTTGCAAAATTTTCTGCTTCATTATGCTCTTCTTCAGAGGCACACATGTTAATACCCATTTCAATATGAGAATCAAAGACCAGACATTGAACAATCTCAATCGCAAGAAAATTTGAGAGAATAATTTCCCTGAATGAGGGAATCGAGATGGCAAACATGAGTATTTAAAGGTAGAGTATAGAAATGAACAAACATTCAATTGTAAATTTTTACTCAAAGGATAAGAAAAGGTCCACACTTAATGAAAATCAAATGGCCTTGGACTTCAGCCAAATGAATCAAGACTAAAATTAAACAACACTAAAAGTGTAAACACTGTGAATTGCTTTACATCACAGAAGTTGAGAAGCTGGCCTCCTTAATCTGGCCTGATTTGACATCTTACTTTTTGTCATCCTTCTAAGGGGACTGACTATACCATCTCCATCATGGCTAAACAAGGGGTTGGTATTGATAGTTAGGCCATTCTGATCCAGTGTGATAGCCCCATGCTTAAGCAGGTTCATTACTTGCTTCTTAAATGCCTTGTAATTCTCTATAGTGTGGCCAGTAATACCAAAGTGATATGCACATTGGGCTAGGGTCGTACCAAGATGGGTAAGGTGGCTGAAATGGCTCAACTGGTACTGGGCTTATAACACAAACATCAAACAACCTTTCGTAAAGCTCGATATTTGACATTTGAAAGTTTAAAAATGGCTCGATGTTCCGAGTTAACCGATTCCATGAAGGATTAGACCTTTGTGTCGGGGCTTGAACATAGCTAACCTTTAGCTCATTTTTCTGAAAGAAAATTTTCTTTTGCCCTTGTCTTGGGAGCTCATCATTTTCAACTGATATCTTGCCAGCCCTTACCAACACTTCAATATTTCCCCCTGTTTTGATGAGGTCAGAAAAGTCTTTATAGGCATTACCCGCCATTAGATCAATATGGGGAGCTTTTAGCGTTCTTAAGAAGTATGAACAAGTCTCAAAACTTGTTAATGGAGGTTAAACATCAGCTGCTAATTTTTGCCACCTCTGGGCATACTCCTTAAAAGTTTCTTTCTCTTTCTTTTACATAACCTGTAGCTGCTCCCTGGTTGGGGCTGTATCAAAATTGAAGCGGTAATGCCTGAGAAAAGCATCGGCCAAGTCTTCCCATCTGTTAATCCTCGAGTGATCCAACAACATATACCACTGTAATGCTAATCTAGTAAGACTTTTGTGAAAAAAGTTTAACAGCGGTTTTTCATCATCACCAGCAATGGCCATTTCAGTGCAGTAAGATCTCAGGTGAAACTGAGGGCTTGTGCTACCATCATATTTTTCAAACTCTGGGACTTTGAAGTCCTTTGGAATGCAGACATTAGGAGTCAATCTTAACTTCTTTGCACTGACTGCCCCATAAGAACTAATCCCTTGCAGAGTTCTTAACTTTTCTTCTATCACGAGGGCCTGGTCCAATACTTTCTTTTCCTTGTCGGATCCTTTAGGCTTAAAGGGTGGCACAAATGGTAATGGGTCATAAGCATACACTCCTGGATGCCCAGTCATGGTATTTCCCTCATTTCCTGGGAAATTGACAACTAATGGCGGTGGTGGTGGTGGATCAGTGTTAACCACCCCTAGTGCCTTAAATGATTTACCAAAGTGCAATGACTCTTGTGGTGGCTGAATCAGTTCCTTCCCCCTCATATTATCAGATACAAGAGTCATGAACTTTGACATCTGTTCCTGAAGCTGATCTATACGACTTTCCAGTCTTTGCATGTTTTCAGAATTGGTTAATTTAATCGACATGATCCTAGTTGTTCCTTAAATACTCTTGAGAGAACGAGAATGGTAGGATGAAGCATTCCTTGTAGGTGCAACGGTGTGATTTTTTATTTTCTCTATTAACAAAATGAATTAACTTTTATTTTTAGCTTTAAACTTACCATTAGTGGTTTTAATGTTGTTCATTGAATCATTGAACTCTTTGGCAAGTAAAAATTAGTACTAAGGACTTCATCCTCACCCATGCTCCTATTGAGAGTATAATACTCTACAAAGAGAAGTATGGTTAACAATGTCCCAAGGAGATATAAAACCGTCACATGGGTATTGTCTAAATAATGGGTATGGAATTGAGCAAAAGGAAAGTTCAATTTTTCTTCAATGATTCAAGGACCTTGACACAAAACCACAAAATGGTAATGAAAAAAAAAATACAATTATGCAAGGTAAAGTCGCAAAAAATCTTTTCATTTTCATTCATTTTAAAAAAAAATTTGATTCATATTTTTCAAAACAATGAAATGCAATAGGTAAAGAGACAATGAGAGGAGACGGAGCACATTCTTTAGTGTCTTACATGGGTTGGCTTTAAGGTAAATGGACCTAATTTGAATGGTCAAACCCTAACTACAGAGTAGCTTCTAGGGTCGATTTGATAGTGCAATGGCATTGTGGTAGGTCTATAATTATAATGGAATGACCTTTTAGAACAGACTGCTCCCACTGAAACAGTGTGGATCTCGACTTGCCAGAATGTTTGCATGGGTGGACCGAGTCTCCACATGTAGCTAACTGGGTAAGTGAGTTAACAATCTAAGCTGAGGTTTTCATGAATACTGAGCATCACTACGTCACCTCTAATTCTAGCTTGGGGTTCTCATAGACCTGGGTATAGGGCCCAACTGTGTGTGCAAAGGTTGTGTATGGTGCACCGTGTGAAGAGCATAAAAACCTAAACCCTAAATTCATCTACCCAACAATCCCAAACAGCAGATTAAAGCAATTAATAGTCATCTACCCTAGGGTTCCAACAGAGCATGCCATTATAGAAATCAATTAAACAATAATGTATAGGAATACCAAAAAAGTAGTACAAATGTTAAAGCATATATTTACAATGTGCTATATAACTCCTAAAAAATAGGGGGTAATGAATCACAGACAAAGCACCAACAAACCAAAGAAAAGGGCTTGACTCTCTACTATCCCTGGTAGAGTCGCCAAACTGTCACAACGTGACGGCTGGGAAAAAAGGCACTGTCATAACCATGAGATGACAAAAGGGAAAAACATACAAAGATGGAGTCGCCACCAATTAATTATAAGAATAATTGGGATCCTAAAAAAATCAAAAAAAACTGGTCCTTGAAACCAGAGGATTGGTTCGGGAGTCTAATTACGCGTATAGAAGGTGTTAGGCACCCTACAACGTCCATCCCTAAAGATGGTTACCCTAAGTAGTTTGTGCTTTATTTTTTATTTTAATTACCCCATTTTGTTATTAATACGATGAAAGGTGAAAGATGAAAGAACTAGACCTGCCTTACTGGGTAAGTACCTACGTACCCCAAATGGGATCAAGGTCTACGTAGTTCGAGATAGTGAAATTATGACCAGGAAGGATATATGATCGCTTTCCTTGGACAAACAGTAGACAATGTAGAGGCAATGAATCCTCATCCAAAGTCAAGGGAATGACAATGCGGAAACACTTAATTCTCACCCATAGTTAAAATACTAGGATAATGCGGAGGCACTTGGTCCTCACCCAAACCCTACAGATTTAGACAATGTGGAGGTACTGAGTCCTCACCTAAAGTCATAAAGATTGGACAATGTGAAGGTACTGAGTCCTCATCCAAAGTCCTAAGAATTGGAATGACCATCGGAATCACTTTTAATATGATTTTCAAAATGTTATAATTTTAAGAACACTAATGATTTATTTGTCTAAGTAGGCCATTGAGACCTAAAATAATAATGGACTAAAATGTTTTAATTTAATGTGCCATTGAAGCCCATTTTTTTATTAAAAAAAGAGACCTTATTTCAAACTTTTTTATTTTTATTTTCATATGCCAGAAACAAGGTGCATTGGATACCTTTTATATTATGTGAAAGAGTTAAAATAGGTGAAATAGATCAATTAAAATAAAATGAAATAGAATAAAATGAAATAAAATACGATAAAATAAATGATAAAATAAAAAAAACCAAAAAGAATATAAAATAGAGAAATAAAAAAAAGGAAAAAAATAACACATAAAAATAAATAAATATAATAAAGTGAAACAATAAAAAAATAAAAAAGAAGGGAGGGGCTTATACTTTACACAGTTGTGTAGACAAAATCAACCCATAAAATTAAACAACCTAATAAAAAATAACAACAAGAAAAAAAAAGAATGAACTAAATTGAAATAATGGGGACCTGCAAAAATTAACATGATAAAATATGCACCAATAAAACAAATAAAATTTACATGTCAGAATATTCACAAACCATAGAAAAAATTTGAATAAGCCAATCAAAGAATATTTGGTTCCAGACTGAGTCACATTTTTAATCACCTTGCTCACAGATTACAATACCATTTAAGTCAAAGCCAAGTTAAGTAAGAAATGAAAGCAACCATAGATAAACAATCAAAACAAATTTGAACAAAATCATCAGCAGAATATAATGAAAGCTCAAAATTAGATTTGACAATGAAAATAATGTTCCACCATTAATCAAGCAAAACTGACTCAACTGACTTCAGCCAAGATCATTCAAAACCAATATTCCCCTTTAGCCTCTAAGCTTGGCAGATTCAATATTGGCAGAAAAAAAGAACAGAGAAAGAAAGGAAGAAGTCTACCTCCTTGAAATATCACAAATGAATCATTCCTTTCTTTTATCAAACAACTGCAGAGTGCTAGTAGCAATTCCCCGAAATTCTCCTTTGCTTTTCCAAAACCGTGAACTCCAAGCAGTATCTCTCTAAAGTGTTACAAAATAGTTCCCCCCCCTCAGACAGGTCTCCAACGGCAGGGCAATACTCCTAGTGTCAATTATGAGTTCCAGAACAAACTCTCCAACATCTCTGCTTTCTTCCAAGAACCTCCTCCTCTTTAAACTGTGAAGTCCCTTTCTTTTTCTAACCAACTGATGTAGGGAATATGGTGCAGAGGGATCCTTTGTTGCAAATGGTGCGTTGGTTGTGAGTGAGCATACGGACCGTAAAATCAGGACATAGGGTGCAGGGGCGAGAATGGGAGCAGGAGGGGACCACCGAGTGTCGAAGCACGCTGTGAGGGGAGAAAGTGAGCATACTGGTGCAGAGGTCACAGTTTGCTGCAATGCGAGTCATGGAGAGGAGAAAGATATGTTGTGTGAAACAGAGTAGAAGGAAGGGCACGCTGGTGCCAACGCCATGGCATACTGCAGTGCGAATCATGGAGACTGCAGGAAGAGAATAAGGTAGTTGGAAGGGTATGGGTTGCAGCTGCGTGGAGGTGCCGGGGACGCGCTTGCTGTGCTGCTGTAGAAGGTGATGATGGCTGTGGGTGCAGAGCATGTAGCAAAAAGAAGGAAAAGTGAGGGGGGACCAGGAGAGAAAGTGACAGAGGTGATGTTGCAAATGAACCACTAGTAAAGGCCCATCGAGCCTGAATTGGAGCAAGAGAGACCATCGAGCTTGCAGATGCTGGCAATGGCCGCAGCTTGTTACAGAGGAAAATGTGTCTAATGTACGAGAGAGAATGAATGGAGCAAGGGAGCCTTGGGCTTGCTAGTACAGAAGGAACATCTTGTTGCATGTTGCTGCAGGAAGGTAGCAGAGAGACAGATGTGAGAGAGAGTGGAATGGGGGAATGATACTGTGTTAACATTCTGAAGAAGTAATTGATACAAGGAAGTGAAAAGTAAAAAAAACACAAAGAGGGAAGAGATACAAAGAGCTAGTAATGTAAATTTGATCTTTCCTTCACTAATTGTAACTATAAAGAGATAAATTATTTATAGAACACTGGAGACACACCAAAGGCATGTAAGCCTGACTAAAGCACAACAAACACACTGACATCAACATAATAGAAAGTAAACCTTCTAGATTTCATATCCTAACAAAATGCACAATAATCAGCTATTGAATGTTTGCCTAACATGTTTATCTAGTTTGGAATTGTTCAAAAGAATTTGGGGGTGAGTTTGTGTTGATCAAAATTTTAAACCGATCTAACCCATTGTAATTTTTACTTGTATAGTCTAACATTAAAATTAAAGACATACATAAATACCTATAATAATATTGTAAAAATAATTTAAAAAAAATAAATTAAAGATGAATCATTTTACCCTTATGACCACTCAATCAATACAAGCTGAATGGTTTACGACTATAATCTATAGCAATAAAACAAATATCACTTATTTGGAAACTCTTAGACTCTATATCTATCAATTTCTTTTAATCGTAAGTATAACTCCTACTCTCTGTTTTTTTTTTTGGACAGTAAAATTTCATTTCATTGATGAAAAGGCATAAATGCTTGAAAATACAAAAATTTTTATAAGGAATAAATGTAACTAAGATAAGAATAACCCTATACTTCTAAAGAAAATATAAAAAAATGAATAGAGAAAAAGAAGTAACACGCCTTTTAAAACAACTCTAAACCACATAAAATTAACAACACTCTTCACCAAACTTACAATTATATAAAGTGGCAGAAAAAAATGGATGATGATCAAGGAAGACAACACACCTAAACTCTCTTCGAGAGAATTATCTTCTCAATAACATTCTTATCTATCAATCCATAGCCAAATATGTAGATCTAGAGCCGAGAGTTGAAAATCTTCAAAATACCAACTACTTAAATAAATCTCTCATTAAAAGAGAGTAAAAAACTTTCAAGAAGGAAGAAGAAAGCTCTTAAAAAAAAAGAGGGGCTGACACTAGGGTGTTTACTCTCTTACTCTTCTTTAATCTATTTCAAATGTTAGTAGAATTAAATTGCTAGTAGGGAGTAAATAAAAATAGTAAACAAAAAAGCCCAATCAACATACCAACCCAACCCAATCAAAATTTTTATATAGTTTGGATTAATCAATTTTATGATTCTTTTGGTTTCGGTTAAAGCCTATAAAAATATTATTAGGCTGGTAGGTTAGCCGCAAACCAAACCAAACCAATCCAACCCATGTACAGTACCTAAGATAGAGGAGGCAAAATGGGCCCAGCCTGACGAGCTAGCCTGTATTAGATTGAAAATAAGTGGAGCTAGGCCCTCAATTACTGGCTCAAAAAAATTCTAACTTTTTTATCTAACCCAACCAGCCCGTTGGGCCAAACTAATAAATTAGTGTTAAAAAATGATGCGGTTTGGCATATGACGTAAAACAACATCATTTTGGGGGATACCTTAAGCATCCCCTATCCCTTTTTCCCCTCCCTAGCTCCCTTCCTACCTGAGTCACTCCTCATTCATGCCCTCACAGAGTCACAGTGCTTGCACTTTAATCTTTTGCAGCCCTCCACGGCTAGACATATCCTTTCTCTTTAACTGCTATCACCTCACACCACTCGCCAGTGTCGTCGTGAAGACTCACAACGGCCAACGTCTGCCAAGTGTATTTGCAGCTATTTCAGGTAAGGAAAATCTTTCCTTTTCCTTTCGATCTTGGAGTTCTAAGTAAGGGGTATTGTTCCTTTGTTTGTTAGGGACTAGTTAATGAAACTCCCTCTCCTCCTGATCCCTTGTTCAACTATTCCCATTTATGCAAAAAGCCAAAAAGCATATAATACAAGTTAACTATTGGTGGTTATTTCATATTTGTATAGGATGTCTAATTTACTAAATGGATTATTTTATATATAACTAGAATCATAACAAGTTTTCATTTCTTTTGTGTTTCATTTAGATATGTTATGATATACATTTTAGTTATTGTGCATAAAAAATATGTTATATACATTTCAATTAGAGATTATTTCATATAGTAGTCATTCTATTAACGTTATAATTAACGGATTGTAGTTTGTATTGCAATTATGGAATTTGAAATCAATTCTAATTCTATGAATAATGAATTAGAAATGTTAGAAACTCCTATTGATGCTAGTAAGAGTACTATTGCCACTAGTATTAAGACTAAGACTAAGACTAAGAATACTATCATTGGTGCCAGTACTACTAGTAAAAGCACTAGGGATGATTATGATAATAATGATGTTGTTAAGAAACCTCAACCTAATGCCTTTGATGTTTGAAATTATTTTGAAAAGATTGGCATAGTAAATGGGAAAGAAAAAATGTAAATGTAATGCTTGTGGGAAAGAATATAGTTGTGCATCAACGGGGGAACTACTCATTTAGAGTGCCAAATTCCAAAGTGTCATATGATTCCAAAGTTCCATGATGTGGGTGCCATGGTGGTGCCATGTTGGTTGACCATGCTGGGATGTTGAGGCTTAGGAAACTTAACCAAAAGGCTTGTTGAGATGTACTTTCTAGATATATTATAACGCATGATCTTTCATTTAGCTATGTTGAGTATAAAGGGGTTTGAGCAGTGATCAAAGTACTGAATCCTAGTTTCAAACCTATTAGTAGAAACACTGCCAAGGATTATTGTTGGACTGTTTATTTAAATGAAAAGGCCAAGCTAAAGGGCACATTTGCTAATATTCTTAGTATAATGTGTTTAACTTCTGATGTGTGGACTGCTATAACTACTCAGGGTTATATAATTATGACTACTTATTTTGTTGATGATAAGTGAAAGTTGAACAATGAGTTACTTGCTTTTTGTGAGTTGGATAGTCCACATACATGGCTTGCATTAACATGGAAGCTATTTAGAGTCCTAAAGGTTAGGGGTTAGATACAAAAATATTTTCCTTTACATTTCTTAATGCCTCCAATGATAGCATGCAAATGCTTAATTTGCAAAATGGCTTGTTATGTATAGTTGAATTTTTTCACATTAGATGTTGTGCACATATCTTGAATCTAATAGTTCAAGAAGGGTTGAATGTGGTTAGTGACACTTTATATAAAATTAGAGAAAGTGTTAAGTATGTGAGGGTTTCATAAGGGAGGTTGAAACAATCTCAAAAATGTGTTGAAGAAGTGCACTTAAGTGATGTTGGATGTGTCAACTAGATGGAATGCTACTTACATTATGCTTGAAAATGATATTAATTAAATATAGGCATGCTTTCACTAATTTAACCTATAATGATAGAAGTTACAAGCTTTGCCCAAATAATGATGAGTGGGAAAGAACAGAGAAGATGTGCGCTTTCTTAAACCCATTTTATGAAATTACCAAATTGATATCCGAATAATCTTATCTCACCTCCAACTTGTATTTCCTGGAGGTTTATAGTATAGAAATGAAATTGAAGGAAAGTTTGAATAGTGGATATGAGGTGATCAAAGATATGGTAATAATGATGTAGGTGCAATTTGATAAGTATTAGACTGAGTATTGTGTCATTCATGCACTTGGATGTGCTCTTTACCCCCACTCAAAGTTGGACTTCTTGAGCTATTGTTATAGGAGACTTTATCCAATTAACTATCAAGAGAAGATGAATAGGGCGAAGGATGTTTTGTATATTGTCTTCGCTGAATATGTAAAGAATGGGGCATCAAGTTCAATTGCTTCACATGAGACTAGATCATCAATGATTATGAGTGCTCAAGCTCATTCACAACATGGCCTAATAAGCAAAACAAGCTCCTCATCATCAAGGACATCTATACTTGAAGTTTGATTAATGGTTATTATGCATCATGTTATTTTTTATCTTCTATTCAAGTATCTAATTTAATTTTCATTTTGTTTATATTCTTGTAAAATTTTAGGAGCATCATCAAGAAGTGATACAAAGGACTACAAGCAATGGCAAGTCTCAACTTGATACATACTTGGATGAACCATGTATTGTTGAAAAGGACCTTGATGTTCTCCAATATTGGAAGATCATTAAACATTGATTCCCTGATCTTGCAATTATGGCTTATGATATTTTAATTATTCTAATTACAATGGTAGCTTCAAAATCTTCATTTAGTATAGGTGGTCGCATCATGCTCAAGTATAGAAGTTGTTTACACCTAGAAACTTTGCAAGTCCTCATTTGTACTCGTAATTGGTTGCATGGTTTCAAAGAAATTAGAACTTCTGGTAATTATAATCCCCTACATTAGTACAATAGTAGCCTTCTTAGTTTCTTACTTGCAAATTGCAATCAATTTAGTTATTGACTTCTCTTTTATTATGAATTGCAGACGTGCATGAAATAGAGGATATTCAGTTATCTAAGGAAGATTCAAATATCATTCTTGATGATGATAATGATTTAATTAATAGATGATAATGCTTTTTAAATTGATGATCTTAAATTATGTAGCTTACTGGCATTTCTTTGTTTAGACTTTGATGTTTAAACTTTATTTGATTTATTTATTAATGTTCAATGAATCGGTTGTGATATTGAATATTGTATGAGGGAATTATAACTTGCTTAGTTTTTATTTTGATGCATGGTATAAGAATATTTATACCTCTTTATTTAAACATACTACTTTCACAAGCTTGAAGTGTTTGGTGATTTTAGAAAAATTTAGTTTCTAAATTTATGTATTTAACATACTACTTTCACAAGCTTGAGGTGTTTAATTTATTTTCCACTACATGGTAAATAAATATATTGGAACTAACAGATAGCCTACTTTTTCCATTGTGTAATGTTCATTTGGTGCTTGCTATTGGGGCTAACAGATATTGCTATGGAACTCAAGAAGTACCCAGAGGAGATATGGATAAGATATATAACTTTGTTCTATATAACTTGATTTTTATCACCAAAATTGCCATTCAATCATATTAATTGCAAAGTTAAATTTAGTCTGAGTTCATAAGAAATTTTTTTTCTCTTAATTAAATGTGCCCAGTGCACATATGCACACAAACACAGCTTCGTGGAGCTGAATATAGTTTTTGTTTGTTTCACATTAGAGTTAAAATGGTCATGCCATGTTTGGAAATTTATTATGATTCAGTAGCTTAAACCAAAGCTTTAATTCCATTCAGTATATTACATCTGTGACTGTGATGCTTCTTTTATCAAAAGCTAGTAACTCTCATCTATGTTATTATTCACCATCTCAAAGTGGGATGGACGAGACTACTTCTTTTGTTATGCTCTAACAAAGTTTGATCTATTTAGTCTAAGAGTTAGAGAAGACATTATATTTAATTGGTGTTTTGGTCCTAAGTATGGTATGAATTTTTCTTTCACCAAGTCCTTTGATTTAATTGTCTTTCAATATTATTAAAATTCATATTATTTAGGAAATCACACATGATGTGCTAGGGAATGCTCATAATCAGTCATATTTTAGAAAATGCTCATATGTGTATGTGTACCTACATATTTACTACTCTTTAAAGAAAGTGGGGGATTATGCTACCGTCCCTCCAATTTTATTTTATTTTTTTATTTTATATGATTTTATGTGATTTATTGCTTTTTTTATTTTTTTGTTATTTATATAATTTATTTATAGCATTTTTAAAAAAACATTTTTTAGATATTTTTATATCTTTTTGAAATTCTTTTACTTTTTCTTCAAAATTTCTTTTTTTAATGTATAATTCTTTTTAATTTTTTTTTAAAATTTGTAAACTCCCCTACCACCTCAAAATGTGGATCCATCTTAAAGAAATTAACAGGTAATTTGCCATTATGTAATATCCAATTCTTATAAATAAAAAAAATTTGGTGAATGAGGGTCCGAATGTAAATAACCAAAGCTTAAAGGACTAAGTAGCAAATTCTAATAAAAATGAAACTTGGGGAAATTGCTAGTGAGCCTTCCATCTCTTTTTCCCCCCTAAATAAACCCACCTGCACGACTAGAGTTGTCAAAATGGGCTGGGCCCACTGGGTTGGCCCGCCCAGCCCGTTTAAAATGGTTAGCCCGCCCCGACCCGCCTGCATGGTGGGGCGGGGTGGGTTGGCCGCCAACCCGCCACATTTCTTCTTTTTATAGAGCATTTTGGCGGGTTGGCCCGCCAACTCGCCCTACCTGCCAACCAGCCAGGGGTGGGGTAGGTTGAGATTTTCTAGCCTGCCAAATTGGCAGGTTGGGTCTCAAATGGGGCGAGCCGAGTTGACCCGCCCCATTTGATAGTTCTATGCACGACCCCCCCACTGCGCCGCTGCACGAAACTTCCTCTGCAAACCGAGAAGACACCTTCCTTTACCCCTCTCATTCACTCCCCTTTGCCGCCGGTTCACCATGCTAGTCTCTGTCCACAGTCGTCCAGTCATTACAGCCTACCAGTCATTGTCGGGAGTGGCTGGGTAGCCAAGGTGTGGCGTTCTTCACCATAGAACTCCCCTGTTTGGTGCGCGGTTCTCTCCAGGAAGATTCAAGCCGACTTCTTGTTGTTCCCACCGGCATCTAACACCGTTCACTGACCATCATTGTTTCCTGCAGTTTGGGTGTGCGTAGGGGCTGTTTTAGGAAGATATTGGTGGCTGTAAATTGGTTACTCAACACCATTCTTCTAATAGGTAAGATATATATCATTATTTCCTATTGAAATCAAGCAATTTAGGGAGGTACAGCAAATTTAAATGGTAAATTCTGAAGTTAGTTTGTTCTAGTAAAGTCTTAGAAATTTTGCTAGAATTATGGTTTGTGCAAGAGATTGGTGAGAACCCCCCTGAAACATCTTTTAGAATTTATAATCTGAAATATTCAAAAGAATTAGATAAAATTTTGAGTCCATGATAAACCAAATTGAAATTACAGAATAACAAAAGGTTGGATGATGTACAATGCATTGGAATTGACACACTACAAAATGTCTATAAGGTTCATCAGGAAGAAGGAGATTTTCATAAATAATAAAAATTGACATATATATGTATATATATACCCATACACATAATTGAGTCAGTTAAGCAAGTTGGGAATCCTTGAAATTTAAATTAGGCCCTGGTCTGAGTTAGTTTAGACAAATTGGATGTTCGGGTCTAACCAATCAACACTCTGCCTTCCATAACTAAACACAGCTTGAATATGAAATAGTAATGTGATTAGTGTATTAATGTACTATGCACATATCTGTACATTTAGGGATATTTGAAGCAAACCCTATGGAATCGAAATGGCCTTGAAACAGAGAAGTGTGGAACTCGATTACCGAACCTTCAAGTAGCACGTGAGTGGATTCTTACTTACCTCTTGATGTTTAAATTGTTAAATTTTTACTTGTGGCTCAATGATTCTATTTGAGTATGATTTGGAATAATTTTGAGGAAAGTAATATGAATATATATATATATATA
>JASKGM010011722.1:0-33153 GCA_034509205.1 Ceratonia siliqua
GCCTTCCAAGTATCTGGAAAACATGATGAGAGAGATGCAGGAGATCGAAGGGGTGGTAGATATGATAAACCCAAGTGCAAACACTGTCAGAGGGTTGGTCATAGTGATGAGTAATGTTTTGAGATTATTGGGTATCCTCCAGGATGGAAAGGCAGAAACAATCGTGAGACTACCAAGATGTGCCAAAGCCACTAATGCTAAGGAATGTAGGCCTGAGACAGAAGTCAAGAAGTAGGCAAGGACACATAAGCTAGAGACCACGTGACTTGATTTAAGAACTAGGTCAAGCCTTCACTAGTTCAAGTGAGCCAAGAAACTGGTCAAAAGCTGCCCAAGTTGACAGTGAGGGTCCTATCACTCATAGTTTGACTCAAACTCAGTATGATCAACTAGTGCAAAGATTGAAGAGAGAAATGAAAAATTCGAAATTTGAGGAATCTTCATCATCTCACATTGCTAACATGTTTGGTAAGATTACTTTTGAGAAATCCTGGATAATTGATACTGGTGCCACTGATCATATTATATGTGATCACAGATTATTCAAGGAAATGAAGGATATTTGTGAACCACTTGTGAGAATCCCAAATGGGAGTACTGTTCCCATTGAGAGCTTTGGAGAAACTCATCTCCCAAATGGGATGAAAATTCCTAATGTGTTGAAAATTCCTAATTTCAAATGCAATTTATTGTCTGTTAGTAAATTGACCAAAAAGCTTAATTGTGCCTTGATTTTTGCTGCGGATATTTGCATAATGCAGGACTTAAATTCCAACAGCTGGATTGGTCTGGGTAGAGAAAGAAATGGACTGTATTACTTAGAGCCTACCCCGAGTGGAAGCAAGGTGATGACAGCTTGCAGAGATGGAGACTGTGATATATGGCATAAGAGATTAGGCCATGAATCAAGAGGAAAAATTCAGAAAATTAAATCCTTTTGTAGTAGTGTTGATGATGAGAATATCTTATTGTGTGATGCATGTATGAAAACTAAACAGACGAGACTCCCCTTTCCTATTAGCTTTATCAAAACTACTACCTGTTTTGAAGTAATACATTGCGATATTTGGGGACCTTACCAAGTTGCCTCTTTATCTGGAGCTCATTATTTCTTATCTATTGTGGATGATTATAGTAGAGTTGTTTGGGTTTATTTGATGAAACAAAAATATGAAGTGAGTCAATTATTACCTAGTTTCTGTAATATGGTCAAAACTCAATTCGGGAAGTAAGTTAAGCATATTAGAACTGATAATGGTTCTGAATTTCAATCAGGTCACATGATTGAATATTATGAGGAACAGGGCATCTTATTGCAAACTACTTGCACTTATACTCCTCAGCAGAATGAAGTAGTAGAAAAGAAACACAGATACATACTTGAGACAGCCAGGGCTCTCAGATTTCAAGCAGTGCTTCTAGTTAAATTTTGGGGAGAATGTGTACTAATTGCAGTTTATTTGATTAACAGGCTACCTTCAAGAGCCATAAAGGGCAAAACTCCTTATGAGGTTTTATTTGAGAAGCAGCCTACTTATGAACATCTAAGGGTTTTTGGTTGTTTAGTCTACATGCATGAGAATGCCAGAGGCGGAGACAAGTTTGGTGAAAGGGGGAAAGCAGGTATTTTTTTAGGTTATCCACCAAACCAAAGGGGTTACAAAATCTATGACCCTGAGCAATGCACTATCTGTATATCCAGAGATGTATCATTCACTGAAGAAATTTTCCCTTACAAAGATGTATGTGGCTAATTAGCTTCTATGAAGGTTTCTATGGAAGATGAAGATATATAGGGAAAGCAATATGCAGAAGTCACTACTTCTTAGTAACCATTAAATGTTGAATCAATGTTTGATGGACAGAACACTTCATGTGTTCGGGAAAGGGGGCATGAAAGGAACATAAGTCCATTGGGCATCTCATTGATGAGCCCATCATTGAATCAATGGGAAGAAGACAAAATGGACTTGGGTCTCAACACAATGAGCTCGATAACACAAGTCTCACTAACCATCGAGACCAGAATGGGCTGGAGTCTACAACAAGAGTGGCGGGTACCTATGAGAATGAGCATCAGTCCAAAAATTTAAATAGGTTCGTCACAGAGCAAAGCAAATGGGTCAGTACTGATAATCTCACGCTCACTCATATATCTGGCCAATCCCTCATTATTGAGCTCGATCCAGAAGCAAGGCTGCAGACGAATAACGCTGAAGATGGCAGAACGTATGAGCAGGCCATTTCTCAGCAAACTCACTCTCAGCCACAACGGTTGATACACCGCCCTAAGTATCTCTAGAATTATGAGGTAGGGATGTCCAGTTTTCATGATAGTCACTATGTCATTTACCCACTTTCTTCACAGGTTTCATATCATAAACTTTAGCTAACCCACAAGGCTTTCTTAACTAGCATTACTCATCATGATGAACCAAAGAGTTTCACTGAGGCTGCAAAAGAAGAGCCCTGGAAAAAAGCTATGAAGAGGGAACTAAAGGCACTTGAGGAAAATGAGACATGAACTTTGGAAGAGATTCCACTGGGGAAGAAAGCTATAGACTCAAAGTGGGTTTACAAGATCAAGTATTAACCAAATGGGGAGATAGACAGATATAAGGCCCGACTGGTTGCAAGGGGTTTTTCCTAGATAGAAGGGGTGGATTTTCATGAAACTTTTGC
Organism: Ceratonia siliqua; assembly: GCA_034509205.1. NCBI lineage: Eukaryota > Viridiplantae > Streptophyta > Magnoliopsida > Fabales > Fabaceae > Ceratonia > Ceratonia siliqua. The sequence goes on from JASKGM010011722.1 coordinate 2,683, forward strand.
ACCGGTTACGAAGTTAGTCACAGTAAGATGCTTGCTGGCTATTGCTGCCAAGAAAGATTGGGAAATTCATCAACTTGATGTAAACAATGCATTTATCCATGGAGACTTGGATGAAGAAGTCTACATGCTCATTCCTCAAGGTTTTAGCCGCAAAGGAGAGACTAGAGTATGCAGGTTAAGGAAGTCCCTGTATGGATTAAAGCAAGCCTCACGAAATTGGTACCATAAGTTCACCAATGCTCTCTTGAGTGTAGGATTTACACAGTTCAAGGCCGATCATTCTTTATTCATACATAAGGATGGTCACAAATTTACTGCTGCTTTGATTTATGTTGATGATGTTATAATTGCAGAAGATGAAATGAGGAAGATATGTGAAGTAAAGCAATACTTAAATGCAAAATTCAACATTAAAGATCTAGGTGTCTTGAAGTATTTTTTGGGGATAGAAGTTGCACGATCATCTCATGGGATTGTTCTGAGTCAACGGAAGTACACTCTGGATATCTTGGAGGAGTCAGGAATGCAAGCCTGCCACCCATTTACTTCACCCATAGATCAAAACAACAGACTTCGTGCAGATCCTGATGAACTAGGAATTGATGAAGGTAGATATAGATGTTTGGTTAGTCGATTATTATACTTGATTGTTACCCAACCTGACATTGCTTATGTTGTGAATTTGCTAAGTCAATTTGTTAGTGCTCCTAAGCAGATTCACATGACAGCTGTAAAACGTGTTCTCAAGTATCTGAAGTTAGCACCAGGACAAGGCATTTTCTTGCCCCCCACAGGTGATCTGAACCTTGAGGCATATTGTGATGCGGATTGGGGAGGATGTCCCATGACACACAGATCTTGCACCAGCTATCACATCATGCTTGGAGGGGCTCCTGTATCTTAGAGAACCAAGAAACAATCTGTTGTTGCTCGTTCATCTGCGAAAGCAGAGTACAGATCCATAGCATCTACTACCAGTGAGTTGATTTGGTTACGGTGGTTGTTGAGTGATCTACAAGCTTCTCAGACTGGTCCCACTATTCTATACTGTGATAATCAAGCAACGCTTCACATTACCACTAATTCTGTTTTTCATGAGCGCATGTTGAAATGAATTACCACTTTGTCAGAAAAAAGAGTACAATCAAAGGAGATTGCCCCCACTAAGATTTGGACAAGTGAGCAACTTGCTGATATTTTTACTAAGACTCTGAGTCATGATAGATTCAAACTCTTAGTTAGCAAGCTGGGTGTCATTGATCTCCACACGCCAACTTGAGGGGAAGTGAAGGCTTGACTTGGTTCTTAAATCAAGTCACGTGATCTCTAGCTTATGTGTCCTTGCCTACTTCCTGACTTTTGTCTCAGGCCTACGTTCCTTAGCAACAGTGGTTTTGGCACATCTTGGCCGTTCACTTACATCCCCTCTGATTTCTCTTGTACAGTTTTTGAGATATGCTTTTAATTTTTTTTTTTTGGTAACTTGTTTGCTTATATAGGCTCCCTTTGTAAATGCTAGATTGATCCTTTTTTCTGTAGCTCTCATCTTTCTTCTTGAATGAGAACACCATTTTCTCTTCAGCTTGCTTTTAGTTACCAGTTTCCTCCGTTCCTTTGTTTTTTCATGGTGATTAAATTAACAAGTAATGTAAAGGCTACGAAAAATTTTCACTGTCTAAATGTGGGTAGGATTTATTTTCTTGTTCTTGCTGAAAATTATAGGTATACTTGTAAAGGGAATGTATGAGCTGTAGGGAGAGGGAAGTAGCTATCAGTTGAAAAGCCGCACTTATCTGGGCCAGCAGCCATGGATGAAGAAATAGCTTTTCTAGTGTCCAACCAAGCTAAGCAGTTAAATTTGCTAAATGTTACTACTACTATTATTTGGTTGGTGTAAATTTTGCAGTATGGTTGCCAATGCCAATTGGTCTATTAAGAGCTGATAATAACCTTCCTCTCTAGCGTCCAGGGTTGGAAAGAGGTAACTTTACAAAATATTTATATGGTCTTGTAATTTTGTTATTAAGTTTTTGTCCAATCTGAAAGGCACTCTTTATCTGGCTACTGTATTGTTTTGTGTCTCGAGTTTAAGAATTTTTCTGATGTCAGTGATTTTGCCTTTATTTGTGAAATATAACATGTTTAGCGGTTTATTTTCTACAATTGTGAATTGTGATACCAACTTTGCTGTTCTTTTACTTGGCTCATGAGTAAACAGCGCAAGGGCTAGATTGGAATGACTGTAGATTTTGGTAACCACTGATGTCCTGACCATTATTAGGCGATAAAACGAATAATGGAATGGTACCTGGCCTAGGCCTAATTTTCTCTGCTTGGGCCTCTTGGTAAGCTTGTTGTGCCAATTTAGGACTTAGTAATCAAGTCCTATTTTAAAATTCTTGTCTGACAGAAAATAAAAATTGAACAAATTTTCATGCAAAAGTTTGGAATAGCCAGAAATAAGTTTCTAAATACTATCTTGCATTGCTGGCTTGATGAAATTAATAACAGTTTATGACCACAACTCTTGCCTATAACAGAAAATACGACTATTTTCATTAGTCAAAATATTGATGAGGACTCTATGCCCTAAAAAATTTGTACTTGTTGCTTTCATTTCCATCTGGATGTTGTTGTGCAGTCTGCTCAAGTACAGGTTCTGATTTAGAAGGCATCTAATACAAGTTGCATGTCTAATTGAATATCTGGAAAGTATGCCTAAGGATATACTATATGGCATAGTCTAATAAGATATATTGGTAAGAACACTAAACCAACAAAAAGGGTAGATAGATAAACTAAGATTAGAATGCAACCTACCTAGTTCCACTATTTAGTTAATTAATAATACCAGAGTATAGAGTCTTTAAACCTAATGCTCCTCCTCCCAAGAAAAAAGGTAAAGAGGACATTGACGTGAGATTGATGGGAGTAATATCAGGATAAGACGAAAATATATATTAGAGAGAAATATTACGTTGGCTCACAAGTTATGCAACCAGTGGCAATGGACCAGATCTGGGGCCATTATCTCTTATTTATTTCATATGATCCATATGGTTTTCTAGCAAGTGAGGGGTGACTCAGGTTAAAGATTTGATAGATGCAAAATTATGGTACTCGGTTTGGTTTGAATATTCTCCTTCAATTAAAGTTATTTCCCCCTTGACTTCCAATTGTGCTAGTTAGATACTTAACTCCATATAGAAAAATTCTGTTATTTGACAATTAGAATCCAAATGTTGTCAGAAGTCCTGTGATAATTTACTACGTCCTCACAAATTTGCCCCACAGTTTTCGTCTGGGTCGCTTCTTTGTTGTTTTTACCACATTGTTTTGTCGGTACATTCATGATTTTTCTGTTCATTATAGGTATTTGATACTATATCATGTGACCCTTCCTACAGAATTTGAAGTGGGGGACACTAATCTGGTGGCCAGAAATTGCTATAGGGGACAAAAGGACAGACCCCATTCCATCAACTGCACCTTACAGTTTTGTTGATTGTGCATGATTTGCTTCAAGCTAACAGGATGCTTATAAATAATGTGGGGCAGGTTTGTGTTCTTCTATCGTGTATTGAGAGAAGATCACTAGAGGACTGTGTAGAAAACCATTTCCTAGAGCATCCATGTTTTACGCTGATTTCTTCTTCTGAGCATATCCTTAGTTCACATTATTGCAGGGTATTGCTGACAATGGCGAATACAGGTCCTTAAACAGAGGGAATAGCTGAGACAGCTGGATAAAACATATCAAGTTTAAGGAGAAACCATGTAATTTGGTTAGAAGATGGAAATCTTCATTCTGCAGATTTTAGTCCAGCTGATGCTATTAACCCTGATTGTTGATTCCAAATTTTGTAAGCAACTAAAGCCTAAATACAGGGGAAAATATGTTTAGGCTTGATTAGTTAGACAGTTTTATAACCCACCAGTGACAAAAAGCCTTTTTCAATCTCCAAGAGGAAAACATGTTTTGATAGATGGAAGCCAATGTACTTATATCTCCTTTTTTTCTTTTCTTTCGTTGATCTTGTAGAGATAGATTGTTTCATTTCTTAGATATTTCTCTATTTCTTAGTCTAATCATGACTCTCTTGAATCCCATTATGCAACTATAGCTTCTCTTTGATGAGGCTGATTCTTGGTATCATGGAAGATCGAATATGGCCAATTTTTTCCCTACTCCTTAGTAGCAGTAGCAATATTTAGGAGTAAGTTTTTTAATTTTAATTTTAATTTTTGAAGTTTTTTTATAATTTTTATTTTAAGAAATAAGTTAAAAGAATTTTAAAAAATAAATTTTTTTAAAAATTTCATAACACTAATTCAAAAATAATTCAAAAAATCAAATAGGAAAACAAACAAAAAAGTTAAAAAAACATCTTTTTATTTTTTAAAATTCTTTTAACTTATTTCTTAAAATAAAAATTATAAAAAAAATTAAAAATTAATAAACCTACTCTAAGTATTGAATACTAGAGTAAGAAAGCTAACACCATCCAATATAAGATCTCTAACAAACTATTAAAATCCTTCATCATTATATTACACCTATTGACATTTCGACTTTGGTAAATTACTACCTTACTTAGGAGCAGGGTTTTATTTTTTAAAATTATAAATATTAGTTTTTTAATTTTTTATTTTAAGATAAAAGTTAAAACATTTTTAAAAAAATTTAAAAAAGTACAAAAATTAAAAAAAAATTATAACACAATAGTTCAAAAATAATTTAAAAAAAAAACAAAAACAAAACAAAAGTAAAAAAAAATCTATTTCTTTTTTTTCATATTTTTTCTAAATTATTTTAATTTATTTATTAATATAAAAAATAAAAAAAATTAATCATTAAAAATTAAAAATTAAAAAACCTACTCTCAAATTATGATAGATTTACTCTTCCACTTTTCATAACAAAAGTGTAGCTTTTAATAAAAAAAAACAGTACCTTTAAATTCAGTATGGATATACATATAGCATTACTCAAGGTAAAATAAAATCAAAGATCAAATTTTAACTCATTTTATGCCTAACTTAGCTTGACATATAAGTGTGTTTGGACTTTTGCAATATATTGAGAATTATTATCTCTTCTGCTATTGTTTATAATCTAAATGTTAACTGTTCTGATGTTTCTTATTAATAAAATCATGGTTAGTTTCATTCAATTACACTTTTATTCATTCCTTTTAAATGTTTCAAAACAGTTTGCCATTTTTTTTATTAAATTGAATATTGAATATAAATAGTTATAAAAATACTGTAAATATAATTAATTTCTTTTGTATATTTGAATTTATAGAATTTCTGTTTTTTTAAGAGGGTTGAGCTGGATTGATCTCAAGCCTAACAATCAGTATAAAATGTGGGCTGTATCAAACCTAAACTTATATTATACCAAAAAAAAGTAAAACTTAATGTTTATTCTTGATGCTTTAAAATGCATTTGAGTATGCTAACAGATGTCAATATTTGTACTTCATATATGCAAATAATAAATAAGTTTTGTGAACCTCAAAGTGAAATTAAAAGTCCTTGAATTGATTCTCATACTAAAAGTAAGAAGTCTGTCATATTAATTATCTGATAAAAATGGTACAAATCCAGCAATGTGGTACTTGGGCAAGTAACTAAGACGTATTAAACTTGTAGTGGAAATTTAGCTAATTCTTTAAAAAGATAGAGCCAAAAGGACAGCTGGTTACCCTGTTTCATGAGGTCTATTTCCCTGCATTATAGTAACTAAGACGTATTAAACTTGTAGTGGAAATTTAGCTAGTTCTTTAAAAAGATAGAGCCAAAAGGATAGCTGGTTACCCTTTTTCATGAGGTCTATTTCCCTGCATTATATATTAACATTAATTCAACTCATATCTACCCATAATATTCTCAGTTTCACATTCAAAAATAATTAGCATTGCTCAAATTAGAATAACCCCATTTGTATAACTTCTATATTCATATATTTTTTGAGTTCAACAAATTACATTTTTAAATAAGGCTATATAACTTTTTTTCCATATTAATTTCGATGAATTATTACTTAATAAAGTATTGACATTTTAAAAAACAGAGTTATGTGTAAAATTCTCGTATTAAATAGATATAATCATAGGCTTTGTTACTTGTCTAACTTCTGATAATTTTTAAAGAAAAAAAAGTTGTGTGCAGAACACCCGTATCAAATAGGCATAATCATGATTACGTTACAAGCTTCATTCTTTTAAAAAATTTTTTTTTTTTAAATCTATACCTAAAATAAGATAAATTTTATCAAATTTAGTATTAAACACGACATTTTAAAATTCCATTCTTTTTGTTTATATATTATCTTGTATTTGTATGCTGATCATATTTTTTAACTTATTTAAGAAGAAAAAGACAAGGTGCTATTAGTAAAAGTTGAAGTGCGTGTAGGCGGGCAGCTGCTGCACTCAGTCCTTGATAAAGGTAGAGAAAGGAAAGAACGGTATTGACTTAGGGAGGAGAATAATAGCAAAGATGACAAAAACCAGCTTCATGCACTTACTTCAAGTTGTCAGCCCAAGAGTTGCCAAGATGCCGTCTCAACCTGAATTGCTGTGTCTATTTATATGAGCCCCACTTTGATATTCGCTCCTCTCCTTGTCTTGCTCACAGCATTTGTCCTCTGCAATTAACACTTTCCATTCTGTAACCATATATTTATTTGTGTGCTTCTGGGTTAGCTAGCTGCTATGGCGTTTGTTAATTTGGCTCTCATATTCTCAATTTTCTTATTCATTGGCATTTCTAAAGGCCAGCTTCAAGTGGGTTTCTACTCCAAAACATGCCCAGTTGCTGAGTCCACTGTCCGAGCCATTGTTGCAGATGCTGTTCTCTCTGACCCCAATATGGCTGCCATTTTACTCAGGCTTCACTTTCATGACTGCTTCGTTGAGGTTTCTCTCTAGCCCTTTCTCTTTCTGGGAAATTCTTCACTACCCATATGATATCGATGCTCTGTTAATGTGGTCTTATGTAATGATGAATAATTCTGTCACATTAATAGAACACTGGTACATTATGGATACTGAAAAAATCCCTCTCTTTTTCTTGCTTTTTTTGTTGGTGGGGCTAGTTTGTGACATGGGTTTGGATGATTAGGGGTGTGATGGTTCGATTCTGATTGAAAATGGTCCACAATCGGAGAAAAGAGCATTTGGGCATCAAGGGGTTAGAGGGTTTGAAGTGATAGAAAAGGCCAAGGCACAATTGGAAGCATCTTGCCCAGGCGTTGTTTCTTGTGCAGACATAGTAGCATTAGCAGCCAGAGACGCTATAATCATGGTACATATCAGTTAACATTGGCTTGTTGTTTTCTTTCTGTGATTTCTGACATTTTAGGTAAAGAGCTGCTGCAGCCTTACCATTTATGGAGCACAAATAGATAAAAAAATGAAATCATATCATATTTGATATGTATATATTTTGTCACATCAATAATTTTTGAATGTGTATGTGCATGTTGATTGTAATTGTCAATGATTGAAAGTAGACTTAATCAGGAATTTAATTTGAATTCAAACCCGTCCAATGATAAGATCTAACTGAGAATGGTGGTGATGTTAAGTGCAGGCAAATGGACCATCATACCAAGTTCCAACTGGGAGAAGAGATGGGTTGGTTTCAAACATTTCACTAGCAGATGACATGCCAGATGTTAGTGACTCAATTCTGCAACTCAAGGCCAAGTTTCTAAACAAGGGCCTCACAGACAAGGACCTTGTGCTTCTCAGTGGTAAACTGCTTCTCTCTCTCTCTCTCTCCCCCCTTCAGTCTCTCTCTCTCTCACACACACATAAACACAAGCAGTTGTCATGCATAGTAAGTGAAACCATGGTTGTTGAGGAGGTAAAGTAATATGAATTCGGCCAAAGGACAGAAAACTACAAGACATGTGGGCCAAGAGAAAAATACATTGAAAGAAACTTGGGAATTTTTTACCCGAAAGAAAAAATTGGGAAATTAATGTTGCAGTTCAGGATAGATAGATCGATTATGATATGAGAAAATATTTCCACAAGTAAGGTAATCTGTAACACTATTAAGTTTTTGACTTTTTCTAAAATTAATTGATACCCAATTATCTAAGCAAATTGAACTTGAATCTCTTTGTTACTAGTACAAGAAATTTTGACAATGACTTTACATCTAGTGCTCTTTGTTTAACGAGAACTGTTGTAGAATTAGAAAAGGGTATTTATAAATAGGATTCTCATTATAAACAGTGTGTTAGGGTATTTAACGAACATGTGGCATGCATGTGATTATTTATCCATGTTATTTTCTCATTAGTTGATTACTAAAAATTCTAAATAAAAAAATTGTTATATATTTATTTAGAGATAATTTATTTATTTAAATGTCTTCATAAATATTTTATTATAAAATAGTATATCATAAAATTTACTTTTTTTTTAATGAGACCTCAAAATATCTCATAATCATATCTTATAAGTTATAATGACATAAAATAAAACCTCATACAGTATTGTTTTAAAATACAATTTTTGAAGACACTAGAAAGTAAATATATTTTTTTATCAAAGTAATTCGACTTAATTTGTGTGCCAAAAACATTCAGCTGCCCACACAATAGGAACCACAGCCTGCTTCTTCATGAGCAGAAGACTATACAACTTTGTACCTGGTGGTGGATCCGACCCATCCATCAGCCCGAACTTCCTGCCGGGCCTGAAGGCGAGGTGCCCGGAGAACGGCGACGTCAATGTCCGGCTAGCCATTGACGAAGGGAGTGAAGGGAGATTTGACAAACACATTTTGCAGAACATTAGGGAAGGTTTTGCTGTGCTTGAGTCTGATGCTAAGCTTAACGATGATCTTGTCACTAAGAGTGTGATTGAGTCCTACTTTGGTGCCCTAAATCCAATATTTGGACCATCTTTTGAAGCTGATTTTGTGGATTCTATTGTAAAGATGGGACAAATTGGAGTTAAGACTGGTTTCCTTGGAGTGATTAGACGCACGTGCTCTGCATTTAATTAAATCAACAATATATGTATATATAATGAATGTATTTTATCTCTTGCATTATATATTTATTCACTATACCTATTATTTATGTTATCATTTATTAAAAATGTATATGTGATATTTAATAAATAAAATGTGACATTTTATAGTTTTTGGGCTTTGCTCCTCCTTGTTACCAAATAAATAAATAAAATATGACATTTTATTCCTTTAAAATCAATTTTTTTAGATATCACTATATTAAACCTAAATATTTTAGAGGTTTCAAATTTTTAATAAAGACAACTTGAGTCTTAATTAATAACCACGTCATAGTTTAGTTATAAGTATAGTTTATTTTGTAACAAATCTGATTATAATAATTCAAAATTATATATATTTATAACAAAATAATCACATATTAATCCTTTGAATTAATTAAATTTTAAAAGAGGCATTGAGCTCATTCATAGTTTATATGGCACCGGTTTTAATTTTTAAAACTAAAGTAAATTTGACATCAACACGATGAATTATTAACCCACGTTTTTTTAAGTCTCAAGCTCAAAAGGATAGTCCAATCTAAAAAATTAGCCTATTAGGTGAGATAGTCTCTTAGCCTTAAGTATCATTCCACAATCACTTATAGAACCGATGTAGGACTCGTAACATTGTCCACTCCTTAAAAAATTAGACGCCTATGGACGATTCTTACTCGAACTCTTCTCGGCATTAGGTAGCCCTCTTCCTTTTTGGAAGACTATACTCTAAACCAAGTATCAAGTAACCATCTTCCATGTTGCATTAATTATCAATGAGAGCACTAATGTTAGGTCTAGTATAAGAGGATAGGTTGGATAGCCCAACCCAAACTATTAAGCTATTAGAAATGAGCCTCTTAGACTTAAATACCATTCCACAATCACTTGTAAAACTAATGTGGAACTCATAACATTTTTCTTTTTTCCATTTTTGAAATCTTAAAATTTTCCTTTGTAATAATTAAAAAATAAATTGGAAAGCAATTATGAACTAAGAATAGTTTTAATTATCACTTACTACTTGATGAAAAAAATGTTAAGAGTAAAATATAAAGTAAGTCACCATTAATAAAAAATTATTAACGATTAAGATTTGTACATGTACAATATACTTAATCGGATATCCATATATAGATGTGTAAAAATCAACCTCTCCTAATTTTTTGTTAGAAGTGTGAAATCCTACCGTTACATGTCCTTTGTTTTTTTTTTGTCCAAGATAGAAATTTCATTGATGAATGAAACGAGAGGAATTTCATCCCAAGTACAACAAAAAAGAAAGCTATGTAGCTTCCAACATCACTCCCCGAAAAGTTTAAAGCAAAAAACATGAACATAAAGAGGGGAAAGGGGATTGATTACCAAATAGAGAGGACGTCTAGGACTCTTCAGTTGAATAAAGGGCACGTTGTAGAACGCTGACAAGGGAGTAGCTTGCTTGTTTGAACACTATTTTATTCCTCTGTTTTCAAAGATGCCATAGTATACGTACTGCCAGTGGAAGGAGCTCAGAACTCTAGTGATTCCGTGATAACTGATAACAAAGATTGGTTCACCAATTTTTAATTTGAATAGATATCTAAAAATGAGTTTAATTTGAATAGGGATTATGGTGAGCATGCATTGTCCAAACAAGTGACCATGCAGTTATCATAACATTTTTGGAAATAAGCTTCTCCTTTACATTTCCTTTTGCACTACCTATCAGATTTTTTGTAGTACCTCTCCTGGATATCAAGAGAATCACAATTAGCACAAGATAATAAAATGGGAACTGAAGAAGAAGAAGGAGGAGGAGGAAGAACCAGAGGTTGATCAGAGACGTTATTGGAATTGCAGGCTCCTGAAGAAGAAGAAGAATCTAGCACAAGAATTATAATAACCATTTCTGTCACCATTATAGCTCTTACTCTCCTTCCAAACATGTCCTTAATTAATATACTAACTTCAAGTTTTTCTTTCTCTTGCTCTCAAATATCTAAATTAGGGTTGATTTATGCTAATTAATAACGAAGGATTAAAAAAAAGCAAGAAAGATTTGCTCATTATTATAATCAGGCCAAAGCTTGTGTTCTCTGAACAATCTAGAGTACTTCTTTTGTCTATATATATACAACAAAAAGTTTATAAAATTTATAATTTCAGGCAAGTTGAGGTTTATTTTACAAGAAAGAAAAAAAAAGGAGAAAGCTAATTTTGCATATATATTCATGAAGTAAAATAATTAAAAAAAAAAGCTTTATGTTCTTTCGATTCACTGAAACCACAAATTATCCAATTAGAATTCAAAATAAAGAAACCACCGATTTTTTTGTTTTTGTTTACTACATATTATTATGTTTTATGAATTTTTTAACTAAGTAAACTATGAAATTTTTTTGATATTTCAATTACACAAGAAGGCCTGACTTTTGAGCTACGTGAACTAATTTATAACCCTTTCTATACTTGAGCGTCTCACCAAATTTGAATGTTCAAGCGCAAATTTTCTTATCGCATACACGTATAAATAATACAAATATTTGTGAGTAAATAATCAGTCTTAGAACATTAGTTTAAGTGACAACCTTTTTAGTATTAAGTAATAATTAACTTTAACGTCCATAGTTTAAATTTCCACCCTCTCTTGGTTAAAGACACATAATTCATGTTAGGGCTGATAAAAATTTCTAATTTTAAATATTAAAAAGGTTGGTATCAAAATAGAAAATATGGACAATTAATCAATTACAATAAATGATTATATTATGAAGTAAATAGATAAACATAATATTAATTTTATAGAAATTTTATACTTTTTCACTCTAATCTTTAGTTAAGATTATATTCTCCTTCTTAATCTATTAATTGTATCACATTACACTTTAAATTATCACAATTTAGTCAAATTATCCCTTACTGTTTAATTAAGTATTAAAATTAATTATTTTAGTTAATATGAGATAGTTATGTAATTAAAAAAATTTGATAGAAACAAAATAAATTATTATGCAAAATAATAGAAATATCTTAAAAATAAATAATTAATTAGTTAATTAATTTTTATTTTTACCCCTAAAATAAAAGTTAATTAAATATTATTTTTATTTATTTTTAGGATATTTATTTCATTTCGTATAATAAAATTATTATTTTATTTCTATTAAGTTTTTTAAATTATGTAACTAGCCAATATTAATTAAAACTTTTAACTTTAACATTTAATTAAATGGTTTGAATAATTTAATTAAATTGTGATAATTTATGGTATAATATATTACAATTAATATATTAAAGAAGAAATTACAATCACAATTAAAGTGGGGATTGATCTGCATGGATAATTGACAAATACAATGATCATATTATTCATATTATAAAGACAGACGTGGATCTGATCATGTTAATAGTAATATAATAAGTTATGTGTACATATTTTAACCGTTTATTCACTTCAAACGGTCAGAATATGTTCTTAATTTTTTTTCTCTCACTTATTGTGGTTGTTCAAAATAAATAGACTATCATAATTTTAAAAACATGAAAAATTATATTATTTACTGTAATTACTGAATCTTCCGTATATTCATATCCAAGAAGAAGGCCATCGTTATATATAGTGCTTAGTACAGTACTCATTTGTTGCTGGAACTTTCTAGACTCCTAATTTTCCTTTTCCACCTATACAAGAGGTTCGCGTCTGATCTGCCTGTATTAAAAATAAAAATAAAATCTCTTAATAATCATACAATCATCAACAAGAATAATATCCATGAAAAATTTGATGAGGAAATCAAAACGTACTAACCTCGTGTTTGGCATATATCTCAGTACATTAGTTTTTCAAATAATTAAAAGCTTAAAACAATATAAGATATATATAAAAAATTAAGATTAATGTATTATATATATCCTATAATAATATAGTAATATTTATTATATAAATATGTTTTCGAGTATTTAAGAAATTAGAATGTCCATTACCAAACACGAACTATATAAGTATAATTGGTACTGCATTTTAGTTGGAAATTGAAGAAAATAACTAAATAAGTAAAATTGGTAAATTTCATGAAGATTAATTATTGATTTTTATATATATATGAGAAGAGATTGACACCGATATAACTATAAGAATTGATACACTTATATTTCTCAATATCTTATTTTATGATGTAATTTTAATTTGTCAAACCGTTAAAACTAAAATAATTATCACATTGATATTACATGTAAAATTTTAGAAAGATTATATAATAATTTATTATTGTTTATAATTATATTTAGAAATAACTTGTGAGAGTTAAGTTTATGGGAATATAACTTAACAAAAGCAAAAGGGATGCATATATAGCTGCTACAGCTCTGTGTTTGATCAAGCAATTCTTCAAAGATGGGAAGAGACGCTTAGCCAACACAGAGGGAGCTTGTATAGGAGAATATGAGCAATCTCTAACACCCAGAAGAGTGCAGAGTCTCAAGATACCATAGAAATAATTTTGACGGCCAAGATAGTGAAGATGGCCAATCTGAGGGTTAGGGGAAGAAATGGGTTGGACATATTCAACTTGATGACGCACAGCTCCATGTTGATCCAAGCAATTCTTCAGATCAGTGTAGAAACAGTTGATAAAATAAGCTGGAGATTTGACTTCTACGTTCTCATTTTTCAAGCAATATCTAGTACTTTGCCTTGTGCAGTCTCCCAAGGTTTTTGAAAATGTATTAATCTGATCAGAGTCAAGATCATCATCAACAAGAGGGTTATTATAATTAGGGTTAGGGTTAGGGTTAGGGTTAGGGATAGGGAAAATGGCTTGGGAAACTTGAACTGCAGCCATTAGTGCTAACAGCAAGAACAAGAATTGCGTTAATGGCATCCTCATCTTCTCTCAATAGATTAGGTTAGGTTATCTTCTGATCTGCTCTATTTTAAATTACCCCTGATTACCTTATGGCGATGCTTAATTATCATGAAATTCGTAAAATGCCAATTAGTGAACTAGATTAATATATAAACTAAGAATGTTGATAATCAAATCATAAAAGCGTAGTTTAATGAGGCATTTAAGTAATTTTGCAAGAATTAAGTTTTAATTTTTTTTGCATTATCATATGTAAAAAAATGTTAATTGTAGTTGGGATCGCAATTACAAAAGTATTTTAGTGACATTCAATTATTTTTTCTTTGCCCATGAATAGTAATACAATGTTAGGGGAGAGTGAGGGTTAGCTAATGTTCTTAGAGAAGATCTTTAATTATTAGTGGTGTGCATGTATAAAAGAAAATACCATAAATAAATATTTGAATGTTATTATGAAATTGGCATATGCATTATTTAACAGAGAGACTTAAGCTTTATCAAGAATCAATGTGGGAGAGAATTACATGTATACATTATTCTGCTTTCATCATCATCTTTACATGGCTACGAGCCTACGAGAAGAAGGGAACAATTATAACACTGCTATGTAAAATAAAATTTTATTGATCTAAAACTAAAAGTAATTACCATGTTAATATTGTGGGTCTTACTATGCTACTTCAAGGGTAGTATGAATTTCTTTTATATATAATTTTTATTTTAAAAAATAATTAAAAAAAGTGAAACAAAAAAAAATTCATAACACAAGCATTCAAAAATAAATAAACAAATTCTTTTGATTTTTGATTTTTTTCAAAATTTTTTACATTCTTTTAAATTGTTTCTTAAATAAATTTAAAAAAAAAACTGCTCATAAAATATTATTACTCCATGAATAGTATAACAAGACCCTAATATTGTAGCTTAAATTTCAAAAAAATTGGATAACAATAAATTATACTATCAAATAATTTGTTATTACTTATATTTGATCATTATATTATATGTTAATTTTATAATGTATTAATAGAATACAAATAAACAAATTTGGATTATAACAAAATTTTATATATATGATCTTCATGATATGAACTTTTAATCTAACGATGAAATTTGTGAAAATTCATTATATAAAAAATTATTCAACGATGTTAGATTAATTTTAATTGACATAGATATTAATTAATCCCTAATATATATATATATATATATATATATATATATTTATATATAATGCTTGCTAATAACCTGTAAGATACTATGATCCTATAATTGTTTAAAAGTTATAAATATAAAATATAAACTAAAAAGAAAAGGTATGCAAATTAGTAAAACATAAAAGTTGTACGAGTAACACTATCGAATACAAAATTAAATACCTGTATCATACGTAGATGGAAAACAAAGATTATAATTACATATAGATAATATCAAATTAATATAACCTCATCGAAATTCTTAGATATACTTTTACACTTAAGATAAGTGCAAATGGCCAATACACCTAAGAATATTGGCCACTTACATCAAATTAGCCCGTTGTGTAGGCCGACTGAGTTTACTTAAGAATTTCCAGATATATTATTGTCAATAACACATTTATCCATACACATCAAAATAGTGCTGGTATAGGTCACCAGTGCCTTCACACATCTCTTTGCACCAATTGCGACACTTGAGTTTGGTATAAAGACCAATTTTCATCTTCAAATCAAGCTTATTAGATGAGATCAGTTGAGGAGAATATGGAGGAAAATAGGAAGAAGGATGATGAGGAAGAGAAGGTGAAGAGGTAATTAAACCATTGGCCTTTGCAAAAATAACAGCACAAGCACCAGTACTATTGCTGTGATCTTGTTTCTTTCCATAACTAGATTATCAAATTTGAACCCTTTTCTTTGCTATCCTTATATAAATTGTTACCAGCTTGGTTTTGGTAAATATATATGTATATATATAAGCTTAGAAATTGTCCCATTCTATGCCAAAAGATGATGATATATGGCTTTTAAGTTATATGAATCTGCTTCTTCAACTCTTGTCTCTTCATGAAGGCCATGAAATATCAAGCCAAATTAATTATCTCTTTAATTATGAGAGTCACGATTCACAATTTTATTTGAAAAAAAAATCACGTTTACTTGGAAATAATTCAGTTCATTTTAGCCCATATTGAGAATGACTATTTGACCTAATATTTTCTAGAATTTAATTTATGATTTACGTATATAAAAAATTGAATCTAAGAGTTGTGTAACTAGTCATAAGAGATGTCATGTAGAATGATTTGTTAAAAAATTTAAAGTGTTATCAATATTGGAAAATATTGCAACCATTTTAAAAAAATGTTGAGACTTAATTGACACAATAACATGTAGAATGAAATTGAAATTCACCCTAAATTTAAAAAGAAATGAAAAATGTACTTGAACCTTAAAATTTGAGTATGGCATATAATTAAAATATATATGGTATATATTCAATCATATGAACTTTTTTGTTTTTATTTGGCTCCGATTAAAATTTGAATTGGCAACTCTTAATCATGAAAATGACTCCAACATACTGAACCAGACGCTCATTGCTGTTAAGTTAAACAACCACCTCTTCTATTTCTTTCTTAAAAAAAAATAGCAAGGAAAAAGGGAATTTAAAAATTAAAAGTGTCTTAATTGAAATTGCCAAAAGCTTCCCCAACTCAAATATAAAGTATCCTATTAATTTGTTCATAGGAAAACCAAGAGCATCATCCTCAAGTGATCTTAATAGAAAGGGACTTTTGAGTTTGGCTCCCTCATAGGTAAACATATCAAAGAGTCATTCTTTAAGTTACTAAGTGTGATTTACTTATGAGAAATTTAATAATTTATGAGAGATCTTTAGCTCAATTCTTCGCTCTGCTAATGTAACAAATGAAAAACAAAAAAAGTCATTCTTCATGGTTTGGTCTTCTCATGGTGGCTGCCAAGCTTCCGCATGTTTATTATATATTATGCAGCTACTATCACAGCCTTTGGTGCTTTTTTTCCCTGAAAAAAAAAAATTAATGGTTACAGCCTTATTTGTAATCAAAATCTGCATTTAGGAAGTTGTTTGATATAGTTATTTTTGTTCTTGTATCTTAAATGTCCAATACATTTAATATGCTTAAATTTAGTACATTAATATTTAAGTTGTATCGGCATACTACTTAAAAATTATAGAGATCACATATTTAAAGTTTCAATCATATAAACTTTTGTATAATACTAATTGTATTATTTTTTTTATAACTTTCAATAGTTATATCAAATTTAAAAATTTTAAAAATTGTAACATGTTATACTATAATATTTATAATATTTAAGATATCAATAGCCCCTATAAAATGGTTTATTCCTTAAGGCCCAATTTTAGTATGGGAGGGAAGCAAATATGGTAAAAGTGGATGCAAGAATTTAGGTGCTTTGGATAGATTGGATAGTCAATATTAGAAAGAAAGTTAAAAGGAAAGTATTGAATATGATTTATAAAATAAAATTATAAATTATTTTATGATGTTTTCAGAGATATTATATTATATATTGATGCTTCATAAAATTGTATTTTATTCTTTAATAATATTATGAAGCATCATTTTAATATTACTTAAGGCACAATAAAAAAATTAAATTTCATATGACATGTTTTGAAATGTAATATTTTTATCTTAAAATGCTGGGAGATTTGAGCGTTAGACCTGTGATTAGAAAACCTAAGGTGGTCAATGTAGCATTGAAAAGGTCAAGAGAATGATGAGAAAACAGAAGCTAAAAATAGAAGAGCCAAGAATGTATCCATTAGAGTTTAAAGCATATGTGATTACATCTCATTTGATTCCCACATTTTGATGCCAAAAAAAAGGGAAATGGCTGGCCAATTTGAAATGATGTTGTAATGCTTGAAATGAGGTTGTGAAGCTTGACCCAGAGAGGAACAGAGGAAAGGGAAGAGGGAAGAAAAGACAGAGACAAACAACTATCTTTCCTTCCCTCTCTAGACATCTAGCATTAGTATTCAAGTTACAGAAAAATAATACTTCCATCTCAACAGTTGCTGCTGGATGTCTAATTTTCTCTGTATCCAAAGATATCCATAATTAGGTCTGATTATGGCACATTAATCCTTTGACAAAGTTCCATTGCCCCTCTGGAGCTCCCCAGGCAGGTAGGCTCCCCTTTCTCAAGAAATGTTTTCGCATCTAATGCATAGAGACGTAAAATGAAGTTAATCTTAGGAGAGTAAAGAGTAAAAATTTTCAAGTAATACAATAGATTTGTTGTGAGGAATATGATACTTCATGAGCTTATTGAATACATTTGCAGGGTGTAACAAATTTCAAACATATTTTTTTCTGGCCATACTGTATTAGAGCTCCAGAGCTGCAATTCAGGAATACTTAGCCTCCAGAACCTGAGGAAATTGAACCGAAGTTCTGACGCCAAACCAAACCCATGCCTCCAAGCAAAATCAGAAGAGCCCTTGGGGCAGTGAAGGATCAGACAAGCATAGGCTTAGCCAAGGTGGGAAGCAGCACCTCACTTGCAGATCTTGATGTGGCCATTGTCAAGGCCACCAAGCATGATGAGTACCCTGCAGAAGAGAAGCACATCAAGGAAATTCTCAGCTTAACTTGCTATTCTCGAGCATATATCTGTGCCTGTGTCAATACCCTCTCAAAGAGACTCAACAAAACCAAAAGCTGGACAGTGGCTTTGAAAACCCTTGTTCTCATTCAGAGGCTGCTATCTGAGGGTGATCCTGCATATGAGCAGGAGATTTTCTTCTCCACAAGGCGAGGGACTCGGCTTCTGAACATGTCAGATTTTCGGGACAGTGGAAAATCAAATCCATGGGACTTCTCTGCGTTTGTGAGGACATATGCATTGTACTTGGATGAGAGGCTAGAGTATAGGATGCAAGGTAGGCGTGGGAAGAGAAGTATGTTTGGATTTGATGAAGAGGAGGAGGAACCAATGGAAAGAGAAAGAGAAAGAGAAAGGAACATAGAGAGAGACAGAGAAGTCATGGTAAGATCCACACCATTGCGTGATGCGAGAACAGAGCAGCTGTTTTCCAGGATGCAGCATTTGCAGCTGCTGCTTGAGCGCTTTTTGGCTTGTCGCCCCACAGGTTTGTACTGATCATAAACAGCAAATTTTCCTGAATAACTTAAGAACGCTTTCTATTTGCTATGGAAAGTAATGATGCTATAAAAGATGCCAAGTCTTTATACTTGATTTATACCAATATTGGCAATTCTTATAAAGATTGCATTTGCACAAATCAATGCAACAGAAGTAAGAGTGGGCAGAAACTGAATCAGGTCTAGTTTATGCCAGGCTCCATCCCTGATAATAACACTTATTACTTAGGCTCAAGCTGGCACGATCCAATTTTAAATTTAGAATCTGCACCCTAGCTCAACTCTATTTAAAACTTTAAAATCCAAGTAGTCTAAGGGCGGGTGCTAAATGGCCACTCCTAAACAGAAGGTATGTAGCTTTAATATTTGCACAAATCTCTAGTTTAACAATGCATCATCTCATGGGGAAAATGTGTTCAAGAGCATAGACACAAATACCCTTTCACCATATACATACATCAATGGCAATCTCATCGCTTCCCCTTCATGTAACAGGAGCAGCAAAGACCCACCGAATTGTGATAGTGGCTCTCTACCCCATTGTGAAGGAGAGTTTTCAGGTATACCATGAAATAACAGAAATACTGAGTAACTTAATTGACCGTTTTGCGGACCTGGAGGTGCCAGATTGCGTCAAGGTGTACGACATTTTCTGCCGTGTTGGGAAGCAGTATGATGAGCTAGAACATTTCTATACCTGGAACAAGAGCATGGGAATTGCTCGCTCTTCTGAGTTCCCAGATATTGAGAGGATCACACCCAAGAAGCTAGAGGTCATGGATGAGTTTATCAGAGACAAGTCTGCCATAGCACAAAACAGGAGAGCTAGAGCCCAAGAAGAGAAGATGGAACAAGCAAGAGAAGCTAAGAACCAGCCAGAACCACCACAACAGGATATGAATGCAATAAAAGCACTACCTGCACCAGAAGTATTGAATGAGGAACCGGTTGAAAAAGTAAAGGAAGAGCCAAATGAGCCCAAAGAGACGAAAGTTGTAGAAACACAGGCTGATTTGTTGAACTTAGAAGATGACATGGTGACGAGTGAAGAAAATGGGGACAAATTGGCCTTGGCTTTGTTTGATGGTGCAGAACCAGCAACCAGTGCCGATGCCACCCTAGCTCTTCCATGGTATGTTTTTGATGATGCAGCAGATTGGGAAACAGCGTTGGTTCAATCAACCAGCAACTTGAGAAACCAGAAGCCAGCATTAGGGGGTGGCTTTGACACATTGTTGTTGGATAGCATGTATCAACAAGTAGCAATAAATGCAGCCACACAAGGGCCTGGTTACGGAGCCAGCGGCAGTGCTAGTAGTGTGGCTCTGGGTTCAGCTGGAAGGCCGGCGATGCTGGCATTGCCGGCACCGCCAACGTCAGGGAGTGGTTCAGGTTTGGTAAGTGCGGACCCATTTGCAGCTTCAATGGGAGTGGCACCTCCACCTTATGTGCAAATGTCAGAGATGGAGAAGAAGCAGAGGCTGCTAGTGGAGGAGCAGCTAATGTGGCAACAATATGGAAGGGGTGGCATGCAGGGACAAGTTGGAATGACAAGGGGACAACCTAATAGTTATGTAAAACCCAATAATTATATGGGAGGCTACACACAACAAAACTATGGAAATTATTAACATTAATTAGGAAAATTAGTTTGTATCTTACCCCACTCACTCGGTCCATAGAAACACTTACTTACAAATTCTCGTTAGGACTAAGAGCGGAGAATGCCAGAGCTGAATGTTGGGGCTTTTCTTTTCTCTTTCAATTTCATCCTTTAAATAGTGTTCGTTTCTTTCTTTCCTTTTTTTAACAAGCATTTTTATGTCATTTGACAAGCATTTTTACTTTTAAATTTAATGTTTGACTAATCATTTAACAAGCATTTTTATCAATGTTATTAGTATTTGGTTTTTCAAAACAGTAATTTTTACTTTTAAATTACTAAAAAAGAAAAATATTTTACATTCAATACTAAAAGTTATTTAAAATATTATTTTGGAAATTTTAATTATTTAAAATAAATATATTTATTTTAAAATAAGTTATAAATTTTATTTGTGTTATTATGAATATTTTATAAATATTTTTAATAAATAATATTTAATATAAAAAATTTTGTAGCTGCATTTATAAAATTTAAATAAATGACTATAAGAAATTATAACACATTAAAATATTTTTTATGGTAAAATTTGATTTATTCAAAGAATAAATATTAACATATTGATTTAATGTATTTTAAATTTTAAATTTTAAAAGGGAGTATTTTTTGTTAAAAAATTAATTTTTTATTCTACTTTTGCTTTAAATCAGAAGTTTCAATTACATGTTTCTCTTTCATAACAAAAAAAAAATTAAAAGCATTTTTATGTCCTAGCCAAACTTAAAATAAAAAAAATAAAAAACAGTTTTTTAAAAAAAATAACTTTTTTTCTTCCAGCCAAAGAGGCTCGGCACCGCCAAAGAGACTCTTACCCTATAAACGTATAGGCACTTCTTTACCAATTTTGACTCACTATTGCTTAATTATTTTATTTTATTTCATTTTCATTATATACTATAAACATTTGAAAAGTAATTAAATTCTTTTTATTAAAAAGGTATAAATAATGAAAATACAATGTAAAGGCATGACACAAACTAGACACTAGTAGGTTATTCAACCAAACATCAGTCAGAAATCAGAAACAGATTATCATGACCACTAGTTTTATTATTTGCTTACCACTTTTAAATCTTATCTCACATTTAATATTTTTTTATAAAGAATTACTTACCTTCATTATTTTATTAATCCATACTAAAGAAGTGTAGAAGAAATATATTTACTAATGTGCAAATATTATTTTTGTTTCTGTGAAATAACAAGAAAAATGTTACTTACACAAGAAAAAAGTAAAAGTATTGTTTTGATCTCTTAGTTTTGTACTTTATTTTAATTTTATTTTTTACATTTAATTTATTTTATTTTTATCTCTAATATTTTAAAAATATATTAATTTAGTTTCTAAATATAACACCGTTAAATAAATTTTTAATTTTCACTGACATACAAATAAAAAGAAATTGAACACATGAAACTTGACATGGCATATTAATGCTAACGTGACTTCCTAACTCATCAGCCACATCATCTTTCATTTATTTTTTTTCTCATTAATTTATTTTTTATTTTCGTTTTTCTCTTCTTCGCAAAGTGCATTCTCCCTGTTTGTGAAGAAGAGGAAGAATGGGATTTGTTCGCTACCTCTATTTGCGAAGACGAGGGAGGAGTTCCTTTTAAGAGAATCTCTAACAATAATTGCACTCTGGCTTGGGGAAGAAACTCAAAAATAGATAATAACAAGTTGGTGGTAAGTTTTGAGTTTTTTAATTTTTTTATAATTTTATTTTTAAAAACAAGTTAAAAAAATGTTAAAATTTTTTTTAAAAAGTAAAAAAAAAATAAGTAAAACTTTTTTTTAAATTTTCACAAGATAATAATTCAAAAGTCAAAATAAGAAAACCAAAAAAAAGTCAAAAAAATTTGTTTTGATTTTTTTAAAATTTTTTTTGAATTCTTTTAACTTACTTTTTAAAATAAAAATTATTAAAAATCTGAAATATTATATACTCCAGAGTAAGATAGGTGTCCTCTAACAAGTTTCTATCTATATTTCTAAAGTTCAGTAGTTTATGGTATAACCATTCCTGGGCTATGTGTACAACTTGGGAAAGAAACTCAAAGATGTGGAAATAAGCGTTCCAATAGTGTATGATAACATTGCATTCTGACTTGGCAATGAGTCAAGCGAGTTAAGTATGCCTTGTACTGCTAGTAATCTTGCTTAATTTCGGTTTATTAATCTTTTAAACAAAAAAAAACATTACCATATTTATTTTATTCAAGGAACACTTACTAATAGAAATTCTCAAAACATGGGAACTCCTCCCTCTTGGTGGGTTGCACTGCCTTTGTTTGCGAAAATAAAAACAAAAATAAAAAATGAATGAAAGAGGCAAAAGAGAAATAAATAAAAAATGACGTGACTGATGAGTCAGCAAGCTATATTAGCACCAACGTGCTATATGTCCAATTTCTTTTAACTTATATACTACATCAACAAAAATTGTTAGCGTATTTAAGGGTGTAACCATCTGGGACTAAGTTAGTATACTTTTAAAACATTAGAAACAAAATTAAAACAAACCAAATGTAAAAAACAAAAATAAAATAAAGTACAAATATAAAGGATCAAAACAATACTTTTGCCCAAGAAAAAACTAGGACAACCCTAACACCTATGACATTTAGCTTTATCTAAATTCATACGGTCTTGAACTTTTTTCAGATGGAAGTACCTAAATATTCGAATGCAATTACCTTTTAGTTGTGAAAATTGTAACAGATAAAAGTTATGTAACTAGCATTACTCCAAGCAACCAGTCTCAGGACCAGTAATTAGCTATTCAAACAACAAACTTCCAAATTATCAGCTTCAGGTCCTGTCATGTACAGCATATAGCATAGAAACCCACAATTAAAGACAATCTCGATCCTTCCTCCTAAAAGTGACAGATCAAATAATCCATAAATACACACTCAAGTAGTTTCAGCTATGAACTATCATTACTTTATCTTGTTTCCGCGTAGAAAACCTCTTGATTATAATCAATTTTAATTCTTCCACAAGAAGTTCCAAATGGACCCAGTATAAAAAATATTTCATTCAAAACTTGAAACTCAGATACAGCAACATGAAGATTGACATCAGCAGTGGAAAGGCAACGCTCTATGGATCAATTAAGTGCTCCTAGAAATATGAGGAAGAGGGAGAGAGAATTTAGTATCAGAGTGCTCAAGAAAAACAGAGAGAAAACATAACCCAAGTAAAAAATTAGATATGGATGTTGTAACCAATAATATAAGGCATGGAAGAAGGTAGCCACTGATATTTGTAATAGTTGCTTACTAACATCAAGAAAACTTGTAAGAACACTACATAACATATAGCTAACAAATGTCAACAGAGAGAAAATATCCCAATGTTTGGAATGACAATAGTAAAAGTACAAATGATAAGCATAACTGTAAAAGCAATGAAGCAGCAGATTTCATTTCTCCACCTAAAACAGAGAAGTTCCCTTCCCCTTCTTATCACCACCAATCTCAAAGTGCTTGCACCTCTGCAAAAAAATAATAATGAATTAACCGTTACTGATAAAACCAGAGAACAGTACCAAAGTAATATTCAGCCTATTTTATGCCAACCTTGATGGGATGTTGGGAGACGTGTTTGCAACCCTGGCATTGCAGTCTCAGGACAATTTTCTTGGTAGTTTTTGCCTATTAAATAAAAAGCAATGAGAATCACAAGAAATTAGCAAGAAGTTCATATAACTAACTACCTGCTTTGGTTTATAAGCCATAAAAGACCATTAAATTAGGACATTATGCATGCCTCAACAAATAATTAGACAAGCAATGAACACTGGAACAGCATATTGACTTTACCTTCTTGTGGAACACGGGTTTTGTCTGCCCACCATAACCGGACTGTTTACGGTCATAACGACGCTTTCCCTGAGCTGCAAGGCTATCTTTCCCTTTCTTGTATTGTGTTACCTTATGTAAGGTGTGCTTCCTGCATTCTTTACTCTTGCAGTAAGTCTTTTTGGTCTTTGGAACGTTCACCTGCAAGAAAAATGTCTCATCATATGTTACTTGCAAATGCAGAAATTCCACTATACAGTAAACTAAAGAGCCAATATCCCCGTTTGAACTAGGTTATAATACACATGCTATACTTAATGGCGAAGATAATATTGAAACAATAGGAGAAACATTTAAAACATTTCAAAAGCTACAGTGGCATTAGTTTACACATAAATTCAACACATCAAAAGGGTCTGCAAAGGAAACATCAACATTCAACACCAAACCCCCATCAAACTTTGCACAAAAGGTCGAGCTTTGTATATTGGAATTCCAACAATACACAAGCTATCAAATCAAGGCCAGACACGGTAAAATTTAACACCACATTCAAAAGGGAAAAAGTCCATCAGATGCAATTAGAGAAAAACAAAGAATGATAACAACGGATAACTTGTAAAATGCTTGAGTTATCATATATTGTTTCTACGACGAAATACAGGTTAGCCCATGCACGAGCACACAGACAAATATCCCAATTACCACCCAATTATTACATATAAGGAATTGAGAGTTGAACTGTACTTGGCAATTTGAAATGCAAAATGAAGCAGAGTAAAGTAAATAACAAAGAAGCGAGAGCTGATAGAGAAGGAGAGGGTTACCATGATGGTGGGGAGAGAAGAGAATTGAAGTGAAAGGTTGGGTTTTGCGGCGAGGAATTGCAGGAATGAACAACGTGGGGGAACCACTGCGATAAAGTTGATGTATTTAGGGTATGGTTTTATTTTTTGAATATAATGTAAGGGTTGGGCTTTATGACGGGCTCGTGCTGTGTGCTTGGGCTTGCTAGTAAAATGCAACACCGTATTAGAAAAATTTTCTAATATTGGACCAAGAAAAAAAAAAGATATTTTTAATAAGAAAATTTTATTTAAATTATTATTAACTCAATTTTAATGAAAACTGGATTATATTACATTATAGAGTTTAAATACACAATTAAATTTTAAATAATATTTTTATTTATAAATTTTTAAAAGTATATATATTAATCTAAAATAAAAGAAGCATCAAAACAAATATTATTTTTTACCAATAGATAGAGCCGTAACATTAAAGGAGTAGTAGAGACTTAAATTTGTAATATTTAGTGTTAAAAAAAAGTGTCACAAAATTATGTAATACTTATTATTCAGTATGTTACTTGAGCTCAAAACTAACTCTTGAAATTAAAGAGTTATGATTGGTAATTTGATATAAATTTTATACTAAAATTTTAGACTTTTTATGTGAGATTCACTCATACCTTGTAAATAGTAACTTTGAAGTTGTACACATCTATAAATTATTACTATTTTTTTTTGTTATGAAAATGCAACTGTTATTCATATAACATGCACTTTATTTTTCATCTTTTAAAATGTCATCAATTTTTTTTATATAATATAAAAATCGTTAACAAAATCTTTTAGATATGTAACATGATACATCAAATAATTTTATTAATATTTTCATAATTATCAATAAATTTCACAAAATTAGTCTAGAAAAATTTTTGATGACATTTAAAAAATAATAATAAAGGAGGAAAAGAATATTATGACATTTCTTGAAGAGGAAAGACATTTTGGGATCTCAAACAAGGTTTAGAGCTTGTTTAGATGAACTTATACTTTTAAACAGGTGTTTCAAGTAGAGGTAATTTTATTGAAAAAAAAACTAGTTGTTTTGTGTTTTGATATATTAATACATAAGTGATTTTACTGAAAAAAAATCATATATTTTGAGTTAGAATGTATAAATATAAAAGTATGTTTATATTAATAAAATTAATACAAAATATCTGCTTTTAAAAAAAATTTACTTCTATTTGAAGTACTTACTAAAAATGACAAGCTCATCCAAATGAGCTCGAAATAGCATGCAAAAGTATTTTTTTCTGTAATGTGTTTGGATAAAAAAGCGCTTCTTACAAATTCAAAAAAAAAATTTGTTCAAATTAAATTTAAATTTCAAAATTTATTGGTTAACTTTCATTAAAAATTCTATAATTATAATATTTAGAATTTGTTTTTAATTAAATTTCTAATATATATTATCTGCTTCTATTGCAAGTGGTTCGGATGATGGTGGATATTGGTCACTGTTTTCAGTATTGGCCATCATGTTGGATTCCACAACTAAGGTTGTTGCTAAAGTGGGTAAATCAAACTTCGCCATGGCATGTGCCAATGATGAGTCTTTCTTCTTTGTTATAAGTAGAGTTGGTATTAAATCTTCATCAGCCATTTTGAAGAGAGAGAAAGAGACAAGCTTTTCAAGTAAAAATGGGAGAAAGACAGGAGAAAAGAAAGGAATGTTTGGGTTTCAAGGTAAAGAAAGGAAAAAGACAAGAGTTTAGACAGAAGCGGGAGAATGGAGAAGAGACTTACAAAAAGAGAGAATGTTCACCTTAGATGCACACAAAGCAAAGCTATGGGAGGCTTCTGAAAAACCCTATTTGCTGTGAACAAGTGATGGAACACCTTCGATGAATGGAAATTTTTAATTTTGAGCTGATGTAGTTTTGTCCCAATAAAATTTTTCTCTTTTCTACTACACGTGCTTTTAGAAGCTATAATTGGGGATGGCTTTTTTCATCCCAAAAGCAACCTTTTTTTTTAAAAAAAAAAAAGCATTTCTATCTGAATTAGCCATTTGTTTTGACTTATGTAAAAAAGGGTTATATATATATATATATATATTCACGTGATTTTTTTTTAAAAGTTGCGATTTGTAGCTTTTGAAAAATTTAACTATAATGAAAGAAAGGAAAACATTTTTTGTATAAATCTACCTGTGATCAACTTTAAAATTTCCCTAACTAGATCCTTTTCACACAAATAGCTTTCCCATTCACCCAGTCATTCAAATGAGCTCCATCTCCCATCTTCTCACTTTACCTCCATCACAACTCTACCATCGAGGGTTCGCACCGCTATTGAGGACCCAACCGCAAGCCACCATTTTATCTCTCTTCCTCCTGATCTCTCCCTACATCCTTGATTCCAAGCAATTGCCAAAGCTTCGATTTTGGGAAGCCCTTTGATACGCCAGTTGTTGCTACTCTAGTTAGTAAGAGGAAACGTAAGCCATTTGTTTGGCTAAGAGAATATGATTGTTAACATTCATACATTGTAATTAGTGTGAGATAGGTGTTACATTGTGAGTGGTTAGTGATTTAGCTCTAATTCCTATCATTGTAACCGAAGTAATGAGAATGGTAACGAAAAAATTCAACAACTCTCTTCTCCCTCCTTGTTTTCTTCTCTGCTCGATTTCCCTTCGTAACATTTGGTGCTTTTATTGAGAGGCCCATGGCAGATCAGTCACGATCTTACGTCACACAGGTGTTAAAAGATTACTTGAATCGGATAGCAACACATGATGATTAATTAAACTCTTTCAAAAGTATTCTCAAAGAAATTAGCTTAAAATTGACTTCAATGGAAGGAATAATTTTACAGATCATACGAAATCCAGTCATGAGGTCTCTGAATTGTTTTCTTCTTGAACAATTAGACCAGAGCAAGTTATAGCTGAGGGAACAAATCTTATTCAACCAATTCGATCTTTGAAATTGGATGTACCGAGGTTTAATGGAGATGATCCTCATGGCTGGATCTTTAAGGCTGGGAAATTTTTTGACTATCATGTGAGGCTTGATTATCAAAGGCTTGTGATATCATCTTTTCACATGAATGGTGACGCTCTACACTTGTTTCAGTGGATGCATTGGAATTGACTTTTACTGTCTTGGCAAGAATTTCTCCGAGCATTGCTAGTAAGGTTTGGTCCCTCAGAATATCAAGATGTCCAGGGAGAACTCGCTAAGATAATGCAAGTTATTATGGTGGTAAAGTATTAATCGCGATTTGAAGCACTAGCCAACCAAACCAATGGTGTTTCTTCATCATTTTTACAAAGTTGTTTTGAATCTGGATTAAGATCTAAAATTTGGCAGGAAGTACGAGCATTACAACAAAAATCGTGGATCTTAGCTGTGAAATGGCTAAGCTGATGTAGGACAAATTATGGCGTTGGATTTTAAAGTACTCCTAATCGACAATTGCACATTACTAATTCTAAACAACCGCCAAATCTATCATTACTGCATACACCTAAGCCTAATCACAACAATACTATGTTAACTATTAAGAGCTCCAGTTTTTTGGAGAAAAAATTAACTGCATCTGAAATGATGGAGCCACGAGAAAGAGGCTTATGCTTTAATTGTGATGAACAGTTTAGTAGAGGTCATCGGTGTAAGGCAAAGTTATTTGTACTCATGTTAGATGATGAGGACAATCCTGAGGGTGATGAGCGAGTGTAGTACAAGGAATAACCATTGGAGGAAGAAATTATCAATGAAGAGTTGCTACCATCCATTAGTTTCCATGCAATAACTGGGCAACATTTTTCAAGAATGTTGAGATTTACTTCTTTCAAGGATTAAAGAATTTGCGCTAGATAATTCATATGCTCTTCCTTAATCCGACTGTAAACCAGGATATAGTAAAAAAAAAACAATGACAAAACGTCTGAGAAATGGTTTGAACATATGATTCATAGTAGCTTGAAATGTCAATAGCATATTTATCAATCCAAAGGGCATCACCACAAATTCATAATATCCTTCGTGAGTTTGAAAGGTAATCTTATGGATATCACTGGATTCTATTCGAATTTGATGGTACCTTGCCCATAGATAAATCTTTGAAAACATCACAGTGTCGAACAATTCATCGAACAACTCATCAATGGTAGGAATGAGGAATTTGTCAAGTATGGTGATGAGATTAAACGCTCTATAATCCACACAGAAGCTTTAGGTCCCATCCTTTTTTTTCACTAACAACACTGGGGAAGAGGAATGACTTCGATTTGGTCATATCACCCCTCTTTGTAACATTTTCTTTACAAGCTTTTCAATCTCTATTTTTTGGAAGTGGGGATACCGATATGGTTTCACACTGACTGGTGCAGCCCCTGGAGTAATATGTATTTGGTGATCATGAACTTGTTAAGGAGGTAATAATTAGGGCACTTCAAAGATAACTTGATTCTGAAGTATAATGTTCCTTATGGTTTCTAGTATTTGAGTTAATTCATCATGCAACACACTTATGCTCTATTCTATGACAGTTAATTTGAAGCAACATATGACATCATCCATCACATACATTCTTTGTAATTGATTATAAAGTATAGGCATAGGAGTTATAGGTGAATTACCCTGAAGTTCAACTCATTCACCATTTCATTGAAAGGCCATAGTAAAGGTTTTATAATATATTATCATTGGTTCTAATAGTCCAAGCCAAAGTAATGTTAGCTCCCTTTATTGGCAACACATGAACATTTATTGGAAACAAGTAGTTTTGTATTTTAATAAGGAGTCGTGGACAATGACCAGTGCATGCTAGAGATTCGCCATTGCTAAAGAGCACTGAAAAATACTTCGCCAGCAAAATTGGAGGCCTTTAATGATGTGCTAGACTTTCCTGGATGAAGCTGTGAGTTGATCCCTCATCAATAAAAATTTGAATAGTATTTCAAGTTCTCCGCCTCCTCTTGTTTCCTTATTCATTGTTGGATACTACCATCGAAACTGTTGAAGAGATACTTCACAAACAAACTCAATTGTTAACTGAGCTCAAGGAGTTATTGCAGCGTTCTCAGCAATGTATGAAGTAATACTATGATAGTCATCACACTGAACACCAATTTCAGGTAGGCAAACTC
>JASKGM010011732.1:3935-36625 GCA_034509205.1 Ceratonia siliqua
TAGTAGGAATACTAAACTACATATTTCCACGCAATCAAATATTATAAGATTTGATAGTATAATATATATATACACAACTCTATATTAGTAGGAATACTAAACTACATATTTCCACGCAATCAAATATTATAAGATTTGATAGTATAATATATATATACACAATTATTTTACACGAGTATAGTCTTAGTTTGCCACGTTAATAATGCATGTAATCACATACTAATATTTTTATTTAAGTAATTATATGATCTGAAACCAGCCCACAATAAAGAGATGAGCAATAATCGAATGCTAAACTTTAATGATCACAGAACTAAAAGAAACATAGAATAAGAAGATTGCAGATACTGAATACGTAAATACATCTAGTGTTTTCTTCTAAATTCTCTCTACTCCACCAAGGGTGGGTCTCGTCTATTTATAGACTCCTCAACGGCCGCGTTCTTAAATTAACTTCTCTCTCTTATTTTTCTCTCCATTACATGGGTAGCATTGTCAAAACGGATGAACTCAGCCTAGTCTTCCTCGGATCATAAGAAAAATTGGTCAGATTCTTTTTTCGTCAAGCCTCTTTTTGAATGTCTTATTCTGGCATTCCAAGGTTTTAGGACATAAACGGGTTCAAATGGATTTAAAAGTGCCTAATTAAGAAATTACAAAAATGATAAAATATAAAAATTAATTACAAAAATTAACAAAAACATATTCTAAATTAATCAAATTGCAATCAACAATATTTGGTATCTTTGGTCTCTTTCCTTCTCATCATAAAATTTTTTTTTATAAATAATTGAAATTAAAATGTGTGGCCTAAATTGGTTATGAATATCTAGTGTTGATTTATATGACATAATTATTACAATTAAAAAGTTTTAACAAGTCATAATGGTGCAACATATATGTTGGCCCCAATTATTCAATATCGCATCATTTGAATTAAACCACATAATAAATAAACTGAATTTATAAGTTATAATCAAATCATTGGGACGAATATATATTAAGTACTAGCCACATTAATAATAGATGCCTGGATGATGTTATATGTAATCAGTAGTAGTAACGTAGTTGTTCAAATAAAAATGGTGTAAACACTAGATTTTGTCCAAACAAAAAGTAAAAAATTAAAAAATTAAAAAATATAATAAACAAATAAAAAAAGTAAAAACAAAAATGAATAAAAAATATGTAGTAACAATAAAAAAAAGAGAGAGAGAGAGAGTTAATTAAATTAAAAACCAAAAAGAATAATAATAAGAAAAGCCCAAACAAGAAACAAAAAAATGGAGCCCAATCCACTTCCTTCTGAAGCCCAATAGAAATGGCCCAACTTACTCAGCTAGGATCCATGACCCATACCCGGTTCCCCAGAAACCGGGTACCGCCCCTTTAAAACCCATTCCTTTTTACTCCACACCCATGCCCGTGTAAGGTCGTTTTCCCTCTGAACTCCTGCTTTTTTCTGCGCCTGTGACTGCCTTACTTCCTGTCTCCTTGCGTAAACGTCGCAGAACGCACCAACGGCGCCATGCGCGACAACCTGCAGATTCTCGGTACCTACGGCCCATTTTCCACGGGATTTTGTTCCCCTTCAGCGTTGATAAAATGGAACGGAGGAGACGAAACCAAGAAAAAGCGGAGACCGAGAAGGGGAATCAAAAAAGGAGATCGAGAAACCGAGAGTGAGAGACGATTTTCTGAGAGAATCGAAGAAGAGGAGGAATCAGGGATTGAAGGAGGGAGACAGAAAAAAAAAACAGAGACAAAGGCCGAAGGTGGTCTGGAAACAGAGAAAGGGGAGTAGAAAGTGAAAAGAAACTGAGAGGAGGGGAACAGAGCAAAAAGGAATTGTAAGGTTGAAGCAGTGGGGAATCCCAGAAAAGGTAAAGGGTGTTTATCATTGTTTAATTCATGATAGGTTGAATTCTAATTTGGGGAATGTAATTCTGAGTTCTAGATTAAGCTTTGGGATTGGATTATTGTCAATTGGCATGTGCTCACTATTATTGAAACTCAGTATGGATTTGTTGTTTTCCTGTTTGATTGCACGTTCTGGATTATTTTCTAATGAGGTAGATAATGTCTATTAAACAATTATCATGCTGGTCTTTAATCTACGGGGTGCCTCTGATTTTAATCTGTAGGTTTTCGGGTCTTCTCCGAGCATCAGTTGTTTTAATGTTTGGTTTTGGTTTTGAGTAAGCTTGGGATTTGAATTTGTTTGAGCTGTGATCTCTGTTTCTGTTTTGAGTCCAGAATTGAACTATTTAAACCCTTATGCTAAGTCAGAAGGGGAGTGACCAGTATATGCTCTCAGGGGCTGCATTAGTGGTTTCGAATTTCTTTCTATTCATGTCTGGAAAACCCACAAGTCAGAGTGGAACTCTGGCTCTTGAATTAATCACGAGTTAGATGAATAGGGGTCAATTCTGGTTTATAACTCTGAAATCTCATTGAGCTTGAAACTGACCTTCAGCCGAGTTGTTTCAAACGGGACTGCAATTTCTAATGGGTAAATCCAAGATTATGTGTCCAATTCTTAATCGAAATACCTCTTCATTCTCATCCCTCCTACTAGCCAGAGTGATCCAAGTAAATGATACACCCATATCATGATATTTTTATTTGGCTTCTCATCATAGTTTACTTCATCCTTTTTAGTTGTTGCTCCACTGGTTTGCTATGTACTAGCTGTTGGTGTCTTGGTCTGCATCTCCTACTCCCCCCCCTTTGGAAATCTAACTGAAAAAGGGATATTCCATATTAACGGGCCGTAACCATTAACCCCAAAAAAAATAAGTCATATAACCTTTTGAACTGAAATGGGCTTCAGGGTTCAACTCTTCTTTTTAATGTAAAAGACCCACTTAAATTAATTTACAAGGTCCAAAGGACCAATGCTTTTAAAAAAAAAATTGGCTCCAAAGGCTCAGTCATATGCTTGCAAGAACTAAAAATCCTTATAAATGAGATTTTGATCTAGGTGCCTTAGTAATATCAGTTTAACCCCAGTATTTTCAAAAAAAAAAAGGGATATTCATATCCTAATACTAAAAACGAAAAGTCCTATTTCGATTCTTAACTTTTATAAATTATATTTTGACCCTTAATTTTCATAAATTATATTTTGACCCATAATTTTTTTAAATTACATTTTGACCCATAACTTTCATAAATTGTATTTTTGACCCATAATTTTCATAAATTACATTTGGACCCATAACTTTCGTAAATTACATTTTGACCCCAATATTCTTAGAAATTTCAGTTTTGGCACAAAATTGGGTAAGCTAAATTTTAATTAAGGATAATAAAATCACCATTTTCATTTCATTCGGGAATGTTTAAGGGACTTATAGTAGAAGTTTATTTTTTTCGAAGTCCTAATCTCTGTGACATCCAGTAGAGTTACATACTCCCCAATGTTTTGAATATCTTAGACTTTCCGTGGAAGTTTATCTTCCCCAAGGTCCCACTTAATCCTCTTTCTAGACTTTCAGTAAAATTCTATTTTCCCAAAGTCTCAACTCTCTCAGGCATTTAGTGGAGGTATATTCTTCCCAATGACCTAATTCATTTTTCAAGCTTTAAGTGGTTTATATTCTCCTAAAGTCCTAACATTTCCAGGTCTGAGATCATGCATCTCACTCATTCAATTTGTCCAATTATTTTGAACTACGTTGACCTTGATCCCTTTTTGGGGGTACGTAGGCACTTACTTGGTAAGGCATATCTAGTTATTTTTTTATTTTGTCCAATTTTATTTTATTAGTAAATGGGGTAATTATAATACAGTAAAATCATTAAGCACAATTTAGGGTAACTGTTCTTAGGGACGGACGTTGTAGGGTGCCTAACACCTTCCCTACGCTTAATTAGACTCCCGAACATTTCCTCTGGTTTCGAGGGCCAATTTTCCTTTCTTTTTTAGGATCCCAATTATCCTTCTAATTAATTGGTGACGACTCCCATTTTCTCTGCGTTTTCCCTTACACGCCTCAAAGTCATAAAATGATGGCTATTTCATCGGTCGTCACGTTGTGACAAATGGTGTGATTCAGATAAGTTAAAATATTCCAAGTAATTAAATACAGTAGTATGATAAAAAAATTGTAAATAATTCACAAAAAATGTGTTTAATTCATATGCTAATTAGGATAGAAAATTAATATAAACAGATATAGATATAAATTAATATAAATAGATAAAGATATAAAGATAAATTGATTAATTCATATACTATTTAGGATAAAACAATTAAAAAATTGTTAAAAAATAAAAATTCGGGTCAGAGGGTTAAGCCCTTATAAGCCTGCTTAAATTCAGGTCTTGATTTTTAAGACTCGAGCCTAACCTTAACCCTTTAAAAACGGGCGGCTTATCTTGTCGGGTTTAAAATTGACTATGCTATACATGTGGTGTTAACTGCCACGTCCTTTCCGTGTACACAAGTTGTGGGCAACTATAGTTTCTGCTTTGTAGCTTGTTCTTGAGTGCAAGATACTCTCGGATCACGACTTCCTCTTCTTCGAAGGACCAGCTCCTATTAGTTCAAGGATTAAACAATTGACGGAATTGGACCTAGCTCTCTTCTCCAGAGAACAACTTGACAGGATATTGGCATTTCCTTCCAATCCTGAAAGACTCAATGATTCCTTGTCGAGTGGTATTTTATTTTTTCTCTACTATAGTATCTTAATCAAGGGGAATCTTTCTATCTATCACAAGATCTTCCACTATGGGTAAAACCTCCCCTAGTTCTTCATCCAACATAGATGGTTCAAATGGTTTAAGTTTCTCCACATTAACCATAGAATACATTTCCATATAAGATGGGAGCTCTAATTGA
Source organism: Ceratonia siliqua (assembly GCA_034509205.1). Taxonomy (NCBI): domain Eukaryota; kingdom Viridiplantae; phylum Streptophyta; class Magnoliopsida; order Fabales; family Fabaceae; genus Ceratonia; species Ceratonia siliqua. Next base: position 8,785 of record JASKGM010011732.1, read on the forward strand.
CATGCATTGCTTCCAATTGTCCTGAGTATTTTAAAAAGACCATACCTAATGGGCTTTAATTTCTTTCCCTCTCCATACAACTTGGCTTTAATTTCTTTCCTTCTCCACACTACCTTTCTTTCCAAGTATAACCACACTAAATCTCCTTCCTGAAAATCACCTTGAATGCAATCCTAATCATGTCTCTATTTATTTTTTTGCTGTGCCAGAAACAGCTGCTGTTCCACTTCCTTGTGTATTTTTGTACATGCTCAATAGATCGTTGACCTCGTAGCTTTTCATTAATAGTTGTATCTTCATTTGTTATAGCACTAAACTCTAGACCAAATGGCCCTTGTGGTAGGAACCCCAGGCATGTTTAAGTTGGAGACTGGTTTGTTGAATTATAAACTACAACGTTTATTGCAAATTGTAAATAAAGGATACTCTTATCCCAAGTTTTAGGGTGTTTTGGTGTTATAACTGCATAACATATGGACTAATGTTCGGTTCACGACTTCTGTCTATCCATCAGTGTGTGGGTGATAGGCCATGCTTCATTTTAGGGTTGTGTCCATCTTTACCCACACTTCACACTATAACCTACTTAGGAACCTGCTATCACGGTCTGATATAATTGAATTAGGTAGTCCAAATAATTTCCACACATGTTCAAAAAATAGTTTAGCAGCTTCTTCACCAAATAGGGTCTTTTAACATGGTATAAGAATAACCATTTTAGAGAATCGATCTACTACTACAAACAAATAATCATGCCCCTTTCTAGTCATTGGTAATCCCCATAGGAAGTCCATGGAGATGCTCTTCCTTGGCCTAGTTGGAACTGGTAGGGGTGTGTACAATCCCAATTTTCTATTTGATGGTTTTGATGTACTACAGAGAACACATCCTCCCACAAACCGCGCCACATCACGTTGTAGACTGGGCTAATGTACATATCACAACAAATTTTGAGTAGTTTTGATGACTCCAAAGTGCCCACCGATCTTAGAAGTATAGGCCTTCGAATGAACCTGATTCTTTCGATTGCTCTGGGTATACAGAGTAGTCCTCCCTTATATATCAACACATTCTTCACTGTAAAAGCAGTGGGTTGATTTTTTTGATCTCTGGCAGAGGAATATGAAAGTCGGGGTGATCCTTGTACCATTCTCGATATTCCTTGTGCCAACTTGGTTAAACCTATAGATAGTTAGCTAAACACAAAGTCATCATTGGAAGACGTGATAATAAATTAGCTATTATGTGATCCCTTCTTAAATTGGATTATGAGATTAAATTGCTGCAAGTAAGCCATCCATTTCATGTGCCGGGCTTGCTACAACCTGGATTGTGTTTGTAAATGCTATAATGGCCTATGATTAGTATGGACAATGGTTTCTTTACCTAATAAATATGATCTCCAATGCTTGACTAACTAGTGCAAGGCAAATAATTCCTTATGGTATCTCAGGAGCAACAATTGCACTTTGAGCCTTTGTTTTAATAATGCATAACCACCTTAGGTTATCTTCTGAATATATAGTGTAGTAAACTTGCTCCACTTGTTGAGCAAGTATGAAAGTGTCATATGATTTATACCTCCTCGATGCTTTTACCACTACCAACCTATGATTGAAATTAGTCATTGTCCCCTAATTAAGAGTAAGGTCGAACCAATCCCATTTAAACAAGACTAACTTCTTCAAGAGAAAATCGATATACTCAATTTTTATAATATTCATTATTATCCCATAAAAGTCATGCTCTGTTTGACCATAATCATTTCCTTGAACACATACACCATAACTGAAAGTTTTATCCCTTCAGACCAAAGTTTTTATGTGAAATTTGAAACCATTGACATAGTATACATTCCATATGTCAACTATGCATAATGGACCCCAAGCCAAACTCTTGATAAGATTGTCACATACTGTATTTTTTGGATTATCCACCTAATATCAATAAGAAACCATATAATTAGACATTGATGATTCAATTACTGAAAAATATGTGGACAACAATTAAAGCATGAACCTACATAATTTTTGAACCATAAACTGATCAAGTTTGAGGAAATCTCCTTTTCAAGCTGTGCATAAGTGATATTAAGTATGAGTTCTAGCAGATAATCTGCACATATACTATCAATATTTTATCATTAGTGACATGAAAATATTTTTCAAGAACTATCAGTAATTAGATAAAAGGAACTTTGGAATGAACTTACTCTAAGAAAGGCCGAACGTCAGGATAATTTAGAAGAACGTGAAGGGTGGTAGCTTCAAATTCTTTAGCATCTAGTTGACATTGACAGGCTTTCCCAACCCGACATCTTGGGTAATTGAATATTGACAATGGTGGAAAAGATAAATAACTTTCACCTTCATCATCATTACAAGTGACTTTCGTCCTTCTACAAGGAATGTGGGATGGATAATAATAAGACGCAAATGATGATGTTTCTTCCACTAAATAAGCTTTATAGATGCAACCTTCAACTCTAGCCTTGTTCTTCACTTTATCTTTAAGGGTGCGCAAGAACCTAATTGGAATGTGAGACAAAGTATGATTATAGAAATCAAATTATTTCAATAAAAGGTATAATGTGTTAAAGACTTAAAACCTTTCAAATAAATACATCCACTAATATTGAACATGACCTCCAACCTTGGCTTTCGTATGGCAAGTGGATAAGCAAGTGCTCCATTGAGTCCAAAAATCTTAAAGGAAAAATTAGTTCCAATTTGCATAAGATAATGGGAATATTAGTCTCCATCATGAACAATTGATTAACCTTCAACATTGATGAGTAAAATTCTCTAAAAAATTGACTTAACTTAACAAGTGTATTCCAAATAGGCTTTGGTAATGATTTAAAAGCAATTGGGAGTAGACGTTGCATAAAAACGTGACAATCATGACTTTTCAACCCTTATAACTTAGCTTCTCTCATATCAACACTCCTACTCAAATTACTTACATAACCATAAGGCAACTTTAGATCTTTAACCCATTGACAAATAGCTACCCATTGTTGCTTGGTTAATACATACTATGCTTTGGCTTTACCACCCCAACATCTTGTAGAGGCAACTCTTTTCATTTCACATCCATGACTATGTCAAATAATGCAACAAACACATTCCTTTTAGTGTGCACACCTTTGTGCCATAACATTTTTAGGTCATCTATTAATGGCGGCAGATATACATCAATTTTACTTTTTGGATTAGATGGACTTAGAATAATTATGGTTAGAAACATAACTTATCTTTTCATGCATATCCAAGGAGGAAGGCTGTAAGGAGTAAGAATGATAGGCTAACACGAATAAGAGTTTCCAGAAAACCCATACAGAAAAAAGCCATCACTACATAACCCTAATCTTACATTTCGAGGGTCTCGAGCAAAATCAAGATAAGTTTCATCAAAATGTTTCCATGCTTCTCCATTTGATGGGTGAGATAAGATACTAGGCTTTCTTGGATTCTCTCGGTGCCATCTTATGTGACATGCAGTGGCGATTGATGAATAAAGTCTTTGTAGTATTGGAACAATTGGAAAATACCACATCTGTTTCAGGGGGTTTCTTTAATTATATCCCTCTGAGTGAAAATTTAGTAACGTTTCATCCCATAAAATTTGCAATTCCTCTCATTCTTAAGCCCAAGCCCAAGCCCAAGCCCAATTTTTCCACTGACTTTTTGGCATGATAAAAATTAGGCAGTATTCGATTACCACTCGGCATTGCATCACTCATTATATCAACCATGCAATTAAAACAACTCTTCGTCATGTTATAATCACTCTTCAGGCTCAAACTATCAAGTACCATTGATAACTCTGAATATTTCTGAAACTTATCCCACAATGGTGCTTGTGCAGCTGCCAACATATCAAAGAATCTCTTTGCATCAAGGTTAGGCTCTTTAATCAGTGATGGTCCAACAACATCAATCCCTATTTGTTCGTAAACATTGTAGTCTTCTCTTTGTCCACTAGGGACAAAGTAATCATTTTCTACTACTGCTGGGAGGGTTAGGTGGCATTGATTTCCTATGAATAGTCTAATAGTAGTAATTGCCCACAAACCCCTTACGCAACAAATCAACAGTCACTTCATCAGGCACTTTGTATCTCTTACATTTGCATTTTCTACAAGGACACCTAATCCCTCATTCGCTCATTAAATCTTCTTGTGCACATACAAATGTGAGAAACTCGTACACCTCATCAACAAATTCATTGTTCAAATTTCGTTTGTCATTCACTCGGTTATCTATCTATTTTCGATGTGTAGGTACGTCCATGGCTATAATGCACAAAATGGACAACATATTAAAGGAATTTGAAGCACAAAATTTCGTCATGCCTTTTAACGTCCTCAAAGAAAATGACGTTAAAACAACCTCAATATTGTGATTTAACAATTAAAATAAATGAGGATGATGATAAAACATTATTTCTCATATCATTTAAAATCCACTGCCTTTTACATATTTTCAACATTACCGGTAGACTTGTGTCTATATGCAAGGATACTTTATCTTCTATAACTTCTTAGAACCCTAATTACTAGTCTAATATATAACCGAATGAGTTATAATTGTTTCTAATTAAATAAATCAATTTGCTTATACATGAATTAAAGACACGTAGTGTATCAGATAAAGAGTATAATATTTGGAGTGGTTTTGCTTTTGTAAAAACCTCTTTTTTAACCTAAAGCTAGTAATGGAAGGAAGGTTATAAAAACATGCCAGAAATAATAGTGTCTTTTTCAAGTTTTAGCCTCCCTGCAAACTCCCCTAACTCCTGTGTTTTACTTGAAATCCCTCCCCCAATCGTATCATCTTGTTTATATTTTTCAATGCATAGAAAGATTCCATATCTATGATATCTCGTACATGCATATGAGTCTGACCCAACTAGTGCTTAATTGAATACCTCTCATTTGTTAAAAAGGAAATTATTTCTCTATACTCATTTGTTATCCTTACATTAAATGCCCTAAAGTAGTGTATAGTTTAGGGTTTAAGAAAAGTATCATATACATAAGTGATGAAAACATTAAGAATCATATACCAAGTACAAACCATAGGTATAATCCTATGTTCTTTACTTAATACAAACTATGTTTTTGCTATGTCTTTAGAGATCTTCAAATATATATAAGTATAAATGTAGCTAGGCAATATTTTTATATCATAAATTAACAACAACTATCCAAAAAACTTAAAAAAGAAACTTACTACCTGTGAAGAGTGATGGAGACGGCGATAGAGTGATAAAGACCACGAGTGAGAATATAAGGCCCTGTTCGAATTGAGTTCTGCAGTAGGAGAAGAACTTTTGGTTGAAAAAGAATTCCTTTTGCCCCAAATATGAGTGTTTGGATGTGCTTTAAGGAAGAATGAGAAGTAGTGGGAAAATGAGATTTTTTCATTAAAGTAGAAGATGAAATTTGAAGCTTCTAATTGTAGAAGGAGATATCATTTTACTTCTCGATTTTACCCTTAGCCCCTCATGACATTGGTCATATAGAAAAGTCATTATTTTATTATAAAATTCATATTTATAAATATTTTAAGTATTAAAAAAAGTATTTGATTAAAAATTAATTTTAAGTATGTATATTTTATAAAATATTTTTTTAATCAAATATCTTTTGTACAATTATATTATTTTTTGATTCATTTATTTTTTATTATGATTATCTTTACAAAATTATTTTTTTTTAAAATTATTATTTTTAGTCATGTATATATTTATTTTATTTTTAAATTAAAAATAAAAATTTGACTCAATAAAAATTTAATTTTAAATTATTTATACATATCATTTTCAGTAATTTTATCAATTAAAAGTCATTTTATAGTTTTATAGCTGAACATCTTTTTTTATTCAAAAGTCATTTTCATTTACTGCATATGAACGTAAAACAACTTCTCATTATACTAAATTATATTATTTTTTTAGAATTAATTTTTCATTCTTTAAAAGTCATTTTTTTTAAATAACATCTGAACAGGCCCGAAAGCAAAACCCACAAATAATTAAAGCATATATGATTTTCAAATTAAGTTACTAATTATAACCCATCACGGGTTTACAAAGTAAAGATATTTTCACGGATTTTTTAATCGAAGGACCAAGAAATAATTGTTGAATGGTATTATAGAAAGGAAGTGACATTCACATGACCTATGTGCAAATATCTTGATTAGAGATGATCAAAGTTTTGGACCACAAGTGGTAGGGTCCATGGGATATGTTATCACAATTTGAATTTAATTTATGGTCTTTGAAATTTTTTTTTAATACAAATGTGTTCTATTAAGTAAATCAATGTCTAATACAAGTGTGTTTTTAACTCCTTCAAGTCTATTGAATGAGGGAGACCTACAACAGTTAGACTTCCAAAGCAAAGCACTATCAACTTCCTCATTCTCTATTAAAGAAGCCATTATCAATTTCAGTAAATCATGCATACGCCAATAGAAAATAATGACTAGGAGTCAAAGAATCATGCATACTCCATTTATATAGGGAATAGATAAAATCCTATGACCGTAACATTATCAAATGTATAAAATACACATAAATGATTGATAGCACTGGATATGCACATACTGAAAATGCCAGTTCAGAACCCTCTCTTACTTTAGAGATAGATTATTTACATAATCATTGTCAGCTTTAGTTTGTTCCATCACCCATTTTATTCTTATGGATTCCTATCAAGTCTGAAATAGAAATTAGTGTTGTCTAGAGTTAAAGCTTCCCTTTTTAATGGCTATCCTTTTCATCCTTCACTTTACTTTGGCTCAAAATTAAAGAAAACAATAGTATAAAACAGACAAACATTGAATCACTTAATCTTATGCTTATCAAAAATACATGATTGATGTGATTAAACCAACTACTTTGTTGCAATAATGGTTTAGTCATCAGTCATGCACCTTTCTTACCAAATGACACTTGATTGTCATATCCATACGACATTAATGCACATTTTAATGGTATGTGAAAAAACTAAAGCACACAGAAAACACAAAATCAAGTAGCATAAATTTAAAGAAATGATAATTAAATTAACGTATAGGCAAACCGTTGGTTGTGCTTTGTTTACAATTAATAAAGAGTATTGAAAATGAGTGATGGAGATGCAAAATCACCAAAGCTTCAGTTCCCTTGTTTTGGTTCAACATAAAAATAGAGGAGACAATAATGATCCAAGGTAAGAGTACTTCAATTTTCACTAGAAAGGGTGAAAAAACAAAAATAATTAATTCCAGTTTATACCACTAAATAGAATGCTAGATCTAATCAATTGTATGAAAGAAAACTTTATACTTATATATGATTAGTTTATTGAAAACATTAAAAAGAGAATATGTTCACTAATTACACGAATCATGGTTAGGAGACAGTAGAGTTAGATGAGTCTTAAGCAGGAACTATAGTTTAATTAGGACGGTCAGCGGTGCTTAGCCGTTAGCACTTGGCACCAACACATGAACAACAATAATATAAAATATCATTTTACGAACCAAACCTATAGTTCAATACTCTTTATTCACATAGTCAATGCACATAATCATTGCAGAGACTAATTAATGCGGATTTTTTTGTTTACTACATTTAACTTGGTATATCATTTCTTATAAACTAAACCAAACCAAACTTCGTCCATACTTTACTCTTACTCTTCACCCAAAACAAGAAAAATTAATCACCTTTAATTTATTTAAAAAGAAAAAAAAGCAAAGGAAAAGGGTGTGTGGGGGTTAGTGTCAATAAAGATCAAGTCTTAAAAGCAACAATTGTATCATTACTTTTTTCTTTTGTAGATTCATATTATCAATTTTGTAATTTCCTTTTATCTTTTTCTTTTGATATGGACCCTAATAATGTCTATGAAAAGAAACAGCTTAATGAATCGTGATTGGTGGATAGTGTGCAATGCATTAGTTCGTCAATGTCCTCCCCTACCACCATCAGTACAGTACCATCATGCAATCCTTTTGGCCTTTTTTTTTCAAGTTAAAATGAAAAGAATGTTGGAACTAACATATGGAAGAGTTAAAAGAACATAATATACCCTTCTCTAGATAAGTTGGGTATAGGTTTACAATTATATGATCTAGCTTTACCCTTAATATGTAAGTAATATATGGTACAAATGGCATTAATAAAGTCAAAAGCGAAATAAATAAATTGATTGAAAATTTGTATATAGAAAATATGAAGTTTAAATCACATACTCTTATTTAATATATGCTTTAAGCCACTGTACAAATGCCCAAGGTCTTTTGAGGTCTTCATAATCCTGTGATAGAGAAAAGTGAGCTATACAAGAATTAGTTTAAGGTTAATCCTAGTTCAATTAACAAGAATGGATAAAAACTAAAAAGGAAGGTACAAAAACATAAAATCTCGAGGTCCATATGCTATTCCTCACAAACATGGTTGAAAATAACTCTTACTTCATAAGCTTAAGAAAAAAAGATATCAAAAAAATGAAGGAAAAAAAATGAGAAGCACTAAAAAATGACATGGAAAAAAAGAGTTTTTATATAATATGAGTGGCTCATGTAAATTTTGTGAGAGTTTATCAATGATATAGTTTATAAAATTAACTTATGAACTTTGAAATTTCACTTTCGTTTTTTTAAATGTCTAAGATATTTTATTAAAGATTCTCACAAAATTATGTTCAAGAAAAATATTGATGATATAAATATTTTAAAAGATAAAATTAAAACGTAATAATTAAAGGATAATATAAATATGAGATGAAATATCTATTTTGGCATTTAATGGCTATAATTAGTTAAGAATGTAAAATTATTATAATTACAAATAACTATAAAGAAGTTACTTTTTATATAACAATATTAATTTACAATAATTAAGGCATATAATAGCATGTGAAATACAATTCAGGTGACATATTTATTAATATGAAGTATTAAATAATTTTAATATTATGAGTTCAAAATTTTATTTTATTTTTCAATGTTGCGCCTATATTGATTAAAAAAAAAATCAAAGCCACATAATAAGTTGAAAGTTCACAGAAAAAGACTATGGTTAGAAGAGAAAGTAATTTAGTTAAGGATGAAGTTGTAAATAGTGAGGAGTACCAACAAAGAAGGAAACCCATTGTGATAATTTCTCACTGAATTTGGGTCCTTACTGATTTGGGTTAGAAGAAACTGAAAGCTGAAAGATACACGACTAAGAATTTATACATAATGGCATAGTGGAGCATTTTCAACAATTCAAATTAATAATTTCTAAAATTTTCATATTTAAAAGTTGTAGCAGTAGCAAATACATATGCAATTGGGAAGTGCAATGCAAGGAGAATATTGGAACCTTGTAATTTCCATTTTGTTTAACAAACATGCCCCAAGACAAGAAATGCTTGACAAAAGAGAAAGGGGATATAAGACTACCAAAGTTAATACTATTTATTTCTCTCCAACTTGCATACCACTCCCAAGAATTTCCTTAGGAATAAGTTGTCTCTGTATGTTGAAATAGTATTAAGAAGGAAAATTAAGCATTCAAATATTGTTCATGGTTGCACCGCACCCCTCTTTCAGTTACAAAATTTATACATATTTCTGCGGAATATGCTTGTCTTGGCTTCATACTTACATTTTAAATACTTATTATAAAATGTTATTTTGCTTGATTAAAGTTTAGTAAATTTTGAGTTCTATTATGAGAGGAAAGGTATTCACTTTTATGATTAAGCACATTGTTCTGAGTATTGTTTGACAATGATAAGTAAATTACCATAGACAATAAGTTGTCTAATTCTGTGATTGATCGGCACACTCTAATTCGAATATTACTTAATTTTCATGAGCTAAAACAAAGATTTCAATTAGCACAGTGGACTGTAGTTAAAGTAGTCAAAAGGACATGAGGATTGTCATAGGCATACACAGAAGCAACACTTACTAGATAATAAAGAAATTGGCTACAGAAGCTTAAACATTGGAACATCAAACAACAAAGAAAATCCCTCCACCCGCCCCCCCAAAAAACTGCCAAAAGAAAGGAAAAGAGAAAGATTCTGGCTTCTTGCTGGTTAGGAAATTGGTAACTAATATATTAGCAAGCCAATTCTAATAAAAATGAAAGAAATGGTACTGGTTATACATCTAGGAATGAACTTGTAGAAAGAGTGAAAGGCAAAAATTATTAGAGGACCACATAACCTTGAAGCCTTAGTAGTAGAAATTGATCTAGTCAAACTGCTTCTTGAAGGCGCTAACGTAAGTTGGGATTGACCTTCAAATGATGGAAAGCCAGGGGTCCTGAAGGGAGTGAGAAGCCTAACAAAATAGTGTAAAAATTACGAACCAGACACAGATAATAATATATGCATGTACCAAACTAGGGCAACCATTACCTATAGTATGTTTTTCCTTTGTATAACTTTTAATCATAACTTGAACAATTTAAAGTTGCTACTCTATGAACTGAAAAGCTAGAACAATTTTCTGCTGTGGGATGCCAGGAAGTGGCCGATAGTGGGATGCTGGGGCAAGGGATTTGGGATTTTGGCATCGAAATTAGGGATTTTGGGGGTAAATTGGAAAACTGATCTTAAGGAGGAAGATGGGGTTAAAAATCTCAATCTGAGGTAAAAAGTTCCGCATCCCATTCCATCTTTAAATTTAAAATAATTCGAGGCAGACAAAATCTGCCTCTAATTCTGATTTTACATTAAAATAATTAGAGGCAGAATAAATTTGGCTCAGATTCTACCTTATTTATAAAATAAAAAATAAAAACAAAAATATTTAGCCTTCACAACAATTTGTCTATTTAGAGGCGAACAATTTATGTCTCTAAATCCGTCTTTATATTTATATTTATATATATTTTTTAAAATAATTCGATTCTCACCGCTAAATCCTCCTATAATAAAGACAGATTTTTTTGTGCCTTAGAATAGACTTTTTTTCTTGTAGTGATTATAGAAAAATTCTTTATAAATTTTCTAAGATATTGACATGCCCCAATAAAAATCTTAACTTCAGTTATGGAAGTAGGCTGTGGCCATTGCTGGATTATATCCACTTTGGCATGATCCATTCTCAAGTTTCCTTTACCCACTATGAAACCGAGAAAGGCCAATGAAGTTTTGCCAAATTCACATTTTTTCACATTCAATTTTAGTTGAGCCGTCTTTAATGCCTTAAAAACTTACAATATGTGTTGCATGTGTTCACTCCATGACTAAACGAAAATAAGAATGTCATCAAGATACGCAATAACAAAATTATCAAGGAAAGGACGAAGTACCTCATTCATCAACCACATGAATGTTGTAGGTGCATTGCACAATCTGAATAGCATCACAAGCCACTCATACAGTCATTGTCATGTTTTGAAGGCAATCTTCCATGTATCTTCTTCTTTGATCCGTACTTGATGGTAACCCAATTTTAAATTGAGCTTTGTGAAATAAACAACAAGCTTCAATTGAGGCAATAAATCATTTATGAGAGGGAGAGGGTATTTGTTTTTAATGGTGATCTTGTTTAGAGCTCAGTATTCAATACACATGTGCCATCCTCTATCTTTCTTTGGTACTAGAACTACGGGAGACCCACAAGGTGAGCTGCTAGGCTTAATAACCCCTGCTTCTAGTAAAGCCGAGACTTGCTTCTTAATCTCCTCATTCTCCATAATTGAATTCTTGTACATGGTTAAATTGGGAAGTGTTAAATTAGTTTTCAATTGAATTTCATGATCCACTACACGTTTTGGAGTAGTTTATTTGTCTTTGAAAATAAATTCTGACATTTGCCTAAGAGTTGTCCCAATTCATCACTCTCTTTTGCATTTTTGAATGACATGGACGTGACAGGTTCCTCATTCTCCATGAGTCTCACCATCATTAACACAAACTTTTGGCAAGCATTCACCATTCACCGTGCTTGGCATGCTGTTACTGGGTCTATCTTTTGACAAATCTTATTCTTTTTGACAGTGAATTTTCTTCCATCCTTCACCTATTCATACTTCTGTGCTCACCAGTAGTAAATGGCATCTCGTTCCCATAGATAAGGACTCCCAGAAATCACTTGGAATATATCTAATGGCACCACCTCACAAGTAATTTCATCAACATATTGGTTAGTAATAGCAAAGTGCAACTTACACAGCCTTTCAATTTTGAGTTCAAAGTCCTTTTGAATCCACCCCAATGGATATGGCTTCTAAAGCCAGTTTCTGAACCAAGCTAGTGGATATTAGATTCTTTTAACTCCCAGTGTCCACTATAGCACATATGAGTTCTCGTTTGTCCTGTATCTGAAACAGTGCTTCTTTCTCATCAGTTATGTCAAAAGGGTCCAAGTTTACCTCTTTGGGAAACCATGAGTGATAAACTCTTGTTTACCTCCTCTACTAGTTTAAGCTCAGTCTTAGATTCACTGGCCTTGGTTGTCATAACTCGTTTGCCCTTATCTTCTTTCTTCCATTTGGTTGGGAAGATCTCGGGTGTAATTTCTAGCATTTAGATTTTTCGTGACCTACAATGTTACAATGCTGGCAGTATTTATCATCCCAGGAATTATTAGTGGAACTTGCCTGAGTGGATTTCTTGTTAGTTCTTCCTTTAGTTTGTTTCCTTCCTTCTCATAATGCAGATGCCTTATTCTTTTGCTCAGTGGCCACTGCAATATTGCTAGCTTGAGACACATTCCTTGCTTGATATAACTACTTCTCCTCTGGGATTTCATGGGGGAGTTCAACTACAAATTTAGTGAACGCATCTTCATTATTGAGATTAATAACTAATGTTACTACCAGTCACCTGAATTCCATGGCAAATTACCGAACTGTTTGATCAAAGCTTTGTCTTAAATTGTGCCAATGGGTCCACCTATCCTACACATACCTTATAGGATAAAATTCTTGGTATAACAATTGGATGAATGTTTCCCATATTACCTCCAGTCCAGGGTTAGTCTTTAAGTATGCATTCCACCGCACAAGTTCATAGTTGGTTAATTTCAACCTAGCAAACACTACTTTTCTATGCTATTAAAAACCATACAAGGTGAAGTAAGTCTCCAACTGGTCAATCCAGGCATCCAGTTTCTCCGCATCAATGGTACTATTGAAGGTAGGAATCTTTACTTTTGCTTCTAATTGAAGAGTTGAAGACATTCTTCAAGCAGAGAAGTGATATTCACTACTTCTTCCTCATCACTAGGGCTCGCTGAGGGAAGGCTTCTCCTTCATCATTTCTCTTTGCTTGGTCCCGGTGATAACTGTATAATTGGTTGATATAATTACATCTCCAAGCATGTATTTGAGTTGTGTTTTATTACATTTAGGACAGATTAATTGGATTTTTGTTAATATTTTCAATGCAAACGAGTTGGCAGTAATGCAAAGGAAAAAATGGGACATATTGAGCTAAACGTTAGAAAGCACAGTGCTGCAGCGCAGAGGGATAGATGTTGTTGCGCTAGAAAAAGAATTTTTTTTTTTTTAATTTTAGAGCCAAGTCAGAGCACGACACCGCGGTACCCTTCAATTAGAGTCGCAGCACCTAAACAAAGAAAAATATGTACTTAAGTTAAAGGACTTAGCGCCATGGTACCCATAGCCTAGAGCAACAGCGTTATGGCTAAATTTTAGGAATTCAGATTTCTAACACCCGAGCCGCTGGCCTAAGAAATAGAGCCACAACACTAAGATTACTGATTCACTTAAATAAGCCAAAAATTAATCAAAAACCTACCTTTTGACTTTGAGAGAGTAGAGCTTTGTTCTAAGGCATTCAAGAAGAGATTAATGGACGAATTCTGGAGCTAAAGAAGTGAAGAGACAAGAATGAAGACTCTATAGTTTTTATTATTTCCTTTTTATCACCTCTTTCCTTCTTGATTCTGATGCATTCTTTCTTTCTAAATATGTGGATTACAACTCAAATGATGGAGTAGATATTTTATTATAGGATTACAAATTGAACCCATATGTGATATATTTTTTATTTGATTCTCAATAAAGTTTTGCTTGTGTTGTCAATTACTTCATCTCTTTTATGTTTCATGCATTTATCTACTGGTCATAGGTTAATCTAAGGAACCTTAAGTGTTTTGGAAAGGGATTTGGGGTTTTGTTATGAATTGAGGGATGTGTAATCATTTAGTGGAAACGGTGAGATTGTATAGGATAGAAATATACTTATGCAATACATATAGTTGTTAAATAGGGAATTGAACTTAATGAACCATTTGATTAGAGATTGTTCATAGGAATATAGTGTGAATCTAATTAGGGGGTAACTCCACTTAATCTTGGAAGAGATAGATGGATAATTAAGGATCATGACTGGTAATTAATGTAATTAATTGACTTTATTGAGAAGAGAATTGAGATTGGTGAAGTATGGGGGAAATTTGTAGTCCTAGGCTTTTCAAAATTATAATCTTACATCTCGAGTTATTGGGCATTTATATTTTAAATTGCTTTAATTAGTTAATTAGTTAAACTTCTTTGATTATTGGTTTGATTAAAATTAGGAAAGATAAAAGTTAGTAGTTAACAATTAGTAACGGTTTTTCGTGGAAATGATAACTCACTCACTCTATATTACTTGTCAATAGAGTACACTTGCATTATGCATAATTATAAAATTGCGAACACCCGGTGATGGGTTTGTTTCTGAATCCAGGAAAGGACAACACTAGTTGCTTGGCGAGTTTATCCACCCACTAAACACCAAATATGGTTGCTCCACATCTGGTCCCTCCTCAACAGACATGGTGTTGGTTTTCATTTGCTTTCGATGTACCTGTAGTTCAGTTAAAGGTTCCCCTATTGATCTGGTAACCTGTTTTTATTAGAACCATCCACCACTTTGCCCTGGCAATGAAGTTTGTACTCCTTTGAACCTGCTTTGATACCAAAATTGATTAGAAACCATCCCACAATAAAGAGATGAGCAAGAGTTGAATGCTAAACTTCAATTATCACAGAACTAAAAGAAACATAGCATAAGATGATTTCATATTACTGAATACTTAAATACATCTGGTGTTTTCTTCTAAATTCTCTCTACTCCACCAAGGTTTGGTCTCGTCTATTTATAGACTCCTCAACTCTTGGTTACACGTAGGTCACATTCTTCAAGTAACTTCTCACTCTTACTTTTCTCTCCACTACATAGGCTGTTAACTGACATGTCTTCGACATTGCCACATCCTTTCCATGTACACAAGTTGTGGGCAACTATAGTTTCTGCTTTGTAGTATGTTCCCCAGTGCAAGATACTCTCAGATCATTATATGCTACCCTTTCACTGTTTGGAACTATAACACTACAGTTTTTTGTAAGGGACTGTAGTGCTACCACCTAAAAGTGGAGCAGTAGCATAGCAATAACCTATTTTATTTATATACGTTGTCTTCTATCATGTTACTCATAATGGCTTATATTATTTACAAGTGTTTCTGATAATTTCTTTTCACCTAAAACTTCTTCTGATGGTTATTCTCTCATTGGTCATTATGTTGGTCTCTATACTGGGGTTGTATACATTCAAGATGCACAAATATGGCTTGAACCATTTCTTCCTCTGCAGATGCTTGTTTAAGCTCATTTTTTCTAAAATCGAGTTTTTTTATAATATTGTTGTCCTGCTTAACCAAGTATACTTTCCTACATAAGGCATTTGTTTTTGTATCGTGATGAATGCGTTATTTGAACTCTTGATACTCATTTCTGTGTGTCTCTCTTGGTGAGTTTTGTTTTCGTCCTTTATTTTGCAGCTCATTATCTTTGTGTTTCTGTAGTTTATTTTTTTCAATGAAGGGTATGGCGCTTATGATGGATTATGTGAGAGAGTTAACTTCATTGAAGTCTTTTAAGAGGATCAAGGTTAGGGTTGTTCGAATGTGGACTATGCCACTGAAGTGAATAGTGTTGAAATGGTTCTATAGGACATTATTGTTTCTTTTTCTTAGTTTTCTCTTTTATTTATGAATATACTCTGTTTTTTGTTTTGACAGTAAAGGTTATCTTGTGTTTATCTTTATTATCAGACTGCTTGTATACACGGAACCATCAAGCGGTCGTTTGTGCAGAGATTTAAGGATAAACTTGATGAGGGTTCTATCTAAGTGATCAATCAGTTTAATATTGGACAGGATAATGGTTCATATTGAAGCAGTAGGCATTCATTTAAAGTTAACTTCCAATATTCCATTACAGTGGGGAGGACGGAGGATGATCCTGAGATTCTTTCGTATGGCTTTGATTTTGTTTTGTTCGCTGATATTTGTATGGATGAAAATATCTTGGTTGGTGAGTGATTTCAAACTTAGTGTTTTTAATGTTCTTGGCAAATATGTGTATGAGATTTCTATAATCATTTTTTCAAGAGAATTTTCTATAAATCAAGAGAGTAGGTTCTTACTATCTTGATCATTTTTCAATTTTATTTTCCGTTTTTATATTTTTCTATCATTTTTGGCCAACACACCCATAAATGAGACAACGTGATAAGTGACTTACGAATGTCAAGGCAGGGCAAGGCGAGTTGGCAAGGTCTCAACCCATCTCGTCCTTAAGTGGTTAAAAAAAATTTTAAATTTAATTTTTTTAACATATATTAATTTTCATAAATATATTTTGAGATTATTTTAGCATTAATTTTTCATTTTTTATCTTAATTAAATTATTAAAAAAATATTAAAATACATGAAAAATTCAAAAAAAAAAAAAGAAGTAAAACTCTCATTTATCTTATTATATAAGATTTTGAAATTGAAAATCCTAAGTTTAGATTCAACTAACATCTAGAGGAGGTTAATAGGTGTAATCAAATATTAAGCTCGATTAAATTTAGAATCACATAATCGAAAAACTCAATAAATAAAGATGCAATTAATTAAAAATAATAAACAAAAAAAAACACATCAATTTGTTGACGAAGTGAAAAACTTTGAAAATTTTCTTCAAAATAAAAATCACTCTTAGTGATAGGTACCACCTCAAATCCACTATAGCAAGGTTGAATTACAGACCTGTGGTTGACTACACTGATAATATGCTAAATCAACAAAACACACAAGACAGCTGATTAAGCTGTGACTAAACCTTAACCTTTGTATTACTCTAGAAGTCTAGGCTTTCTGTAGCATACCCACTTCAAAACCTTTGAAGCTTTGCTCCTGGAACTCCATGCTTTTCTCCTTTAGAACCTTTGAAGTTTCTTATATTGATTTGTGGTTGAAGAATGTTTATTTACCTTCTCCAAATTGGCCGTAGCCCCTTCTCATTAGCTTCACATTTCCATCCAATAAGTGAGTGTTTAAAAATTCTGCAATATGGCTGCCACACCACTTCAATTTAAGCATCCCTCTTTATTTATATCATAGCAACATCACTCTTATTTCCATTAGGAAATCAATCTTTTGGTAAAATAGGATACTTGCAACTTAAAGGTTACCCACTCTTTTGGGTAACTAACGCATGTGGTCTTTTACCTTGGGTGAACAACCTAATAGGGAATTAGAAAATAAAACAAAGATTAGTGAAGTCACGGTAATAGCCAACACAAGTATCCTAACAAACTCCCCCTTGGACTATTCCATGACAAAACACAAATAAGTTTCTCAACCATATGGATGTGGCTTTGACAACCATAAAATAAGGTCAAACCATTTACTAATAAATTGCTTACTCACACTTAATTAAATCTTCAAAGAACACTTTTCATCTGTAGAATGCTTAAAAACACAAAACTCAAAGTTCCTGTCTTCTACATAATACTGAACACAAATACCAGGTGAAGAATATGATATGAATAGGAAATAATAATTCAAACCTCCATTCTAAGTCCTATGTGAGACCTCATTAATATCAGTACAAGATATCTAACAAGTGCCTAGATCATCAAGGAAGCATGCAAGACAAAACATAATAACCCCAAAACAATCATTAACATAAGAGAAAACAGAAGAGTATGGGCTTAGTCAGAGAATGTGGCATTTATAGGAGTTAATTGACCAGAACTTAGATAAAGCAGTTTTACTTAGTCTATCTATTTATCAACATTAGAAAATATCAAAACAGTCAACATCAATAACAGAAAATTAGAAACATCAAGCAATCAGTAGAAAGTTAGAAACAACAATTAGTAGAAAATAAAAAACAAATCAGAAACTAAACCATACATTTTTCTCCCCTTTTTTGTCATAGATAGCAAAAGGAACTAAAGATGCACAAACCTACCTTGAATGATGAGATGCACAAGATATCTAAATTTTTCTTAAAATACACTAGATGCACAAAAGAAAAATGGAGAAGACAAAAAAATAAATAAGAGAAGTGTAATTTTGAAGAATAGAAAGCTTGTCCATGAGTTCTTTTTAGATCATTTCATGGGACTTAACTTGATATTTAACTACTTAATATTGAACATACTTTGTGCTTAACATGTGTAGTGAGACACAGAAGGTGTCAATCAAACTTAAAACCTTAAGTTTGTAAGAAGAGACAAGCTAGTTAAACAGAAATTAGCAATGAGATAAAAGAATAGCCTAGTGTAAGCAAGTCAAACCCAATTCCACTCAGACCTAACACTTTTGACTAATATTCTTTTAATTTTTCTCCCCCTATCTTTATGCTTCACTATACTTTTTTGAGGTGATCTTTTGAGCTTGCACTTTGCTTTCTATTCTTTTATTTGAAAAGCATATTAGTTTTTTTCATTTTTCATTTTTCATTTTTCGTAGTGGGGACCGTTTTGATAATTAGTGTCAGCTAGTTAGAGGTCACACTACATTAAAAAAAAAAAAAAGCCTATTTAAGGCAAACAAAACCTGCCTTTAATGGAGGAAAATCCACCTATAAAAAAAGCCCATTTTTGCCTTTAAATGGGGCATTGTAGTTTATTTAGAGAATTCAGCCTCTAAATAACGAAAAAACTTGTTGCATTAAAATGATAGTGGCAAGTAAATTATGCCTCTATATTTAGAGGCGGATAAATGCTGCCTCTAAATTATAGGCATATTTTAATTAACTCTAAAAGCAAGGATATAAAGGCAGAATTTGGTCGCATTTAATTCCCCCCTATACCCCAATTTTCACTATTTTCTCAGGTTAATCTTTGCCAAATTTATCCAATAATAAATGTTCAATGTCTATAAAGAAAAAAAATCAATAAATGCATTAAAAGTAGTTAAAAAAATAATTCAAATATATATATAACAATCATGAAAAAATTCAAATGTGAACATAATCAAATTTTCTAAATACTAGTATCCTCTATTTATCGTAATCAATATCCAAATCATCACCTATGTCAAGGCTTCCAAGTGAGTCACTTGCAATTGGGGGTTGAGTAAGAGGAAGAGGAGCTGGAGTAGGAACTGAAGGTTCAGATGGACCAACTTTAGCAGAAGGAGTAATCCCAAAGTGGTGGAAGAAAAGATATAGTTTACAGCATGTTTTGAATTTCATACAAAGAAGTACCTTGGTCAGTAGCAGCAGAATAACCCTCGGCATAATAAGTGCCTTGCTTCCCAAGGCTAAACACGTGCCCCTTCTTATTGATTCTCCCATCCACATTGAAATATAGGTAGTTTTCAAAAGTAGTAGAGAACCCAAGTGCAGTAATACCCCCTTTACAGTTGCTTGTGAGTTCATATCTTCCTTTTACTTTGTAAATTCTTCCTGAAAAACAAACCAAACCATAAAGCAATTAGGTTGGTAGCATTGTATCAACAACAAAATTCATTAAATGATACAATAAATCCAAGAATACTTACAGCATATTGTGCAGTCTTTTCAAATACCAAAGCATCCTTTTTCTTGTAGTTCTTAATCTACGTGAAGAGCTCAATTGGAGTTGGATCCCTCTGCATACAAACACGAAAAGGGAAAAATTAATTATTTAAGAGTAACTAAAGAGAAATGAAAAAGATTTTAGAGTCAATTACCACTCTCTTCTTATGCTCTGATGCAAGGATAAAACCAACAGTGTGGAGTGAGGCACCAATATCACAAAGCCTACTATTTTGCTCACTTATGGCCTTGAATTGTGGATCATCCTATTGTTTAGACAATTCTTCTCTAACTTCAGCAAGGATCTATGCTGCATTCTTTGTCTCTGATCCTCTTCATTGTATTTATCATGTATTTTCCATCCTTCTTATTGATATGCTTTCTAACCTTCCTATCATCAATAGAGAGTCATTTATACTTCTTCTACATTGAGGTAAATTGAAACATTAGCATAAAAGTGGAACAAGTCAAAATATTAGCACATATATACTCAAATCAAAGAAATAGAATCTAATTTACCTTTAACTCTTCAAACCACATATCTCTAACATCTTCAGGAATGCTGGTACACTAAATTCATGGTCCTTCAAACTTGCTTCTGATGATGTTAGATATGATAGCTAACACTCTAGTAGTTTACTCAAAGATAAAACTGGATATACAAAGTATTAGCACAAAATTCATAATTATTAGGAATTGACTAGAAACCAATAAGTTTGCATAGTCTAAAATGTCTCTTACTCCAATGTTGTGATAGGCTTAATCTGTATACGCCCATCCACTGGATCCATAGTCCTATATATAGGCACAGGTGGTGCTAAGGTAGATGGTGTCCAAGAAGAAGGTCTAACACCAAAGGATGTGGTAGGGGTAGCTAGGGTTCTAAAGAATGTGTGGGGCTGATATAAGTATGTGGCTGTGGCTAGGGTAGGTGAATAGGTGGGGACATAGTCGAACTGGGGAATAGATGGAGTGGAGAAAGTATAGGGGGTGGCTATCCTTAAGGAAGATGGCACTCTACTGGCATCTCCAGCACAACCTGTACCTTTTCTTCTTCCTTGTCCTTGACCCGCCATATATGTGCATATAATAAAACCACTCAATGAATAATTACAGATAAAGAAACATCACAAATGTGAAATATAAAGAAACATAATTTGTAGAAATTTATCTAGTATAATTTGCGTGAATGTTGTAGACTAACATTTACAAGAAATTTTTTTTAACCTAATCTAAATATAAATTTATGAACCCCTCCTCGATTTCAGAATCACTTATCGTGGATAAATTTTCATCATTATCTTCTAGGTTAATTTCATCCAGCTAGAAAAGATCAACTTCCTCTAGTAAACCTTCTCTATCAATTAGGCTTTAGTCTAAAACATCATCAGTAACTATTAACAATAGTTAGGGCATCTCATCATCTTAGTATGGTTGATTCTCTTCATAATTTTGTATCTCGAGAGCTACAACTGTACTTTAAGTCTTCATCTTAATAACATATAACGACCTTGGGTTGTCATCAAGATATGAAGTGTAGTAAACTTATAGTCAATTCAACAAGAGGAATCAGATCTTCTCCCTTTGGTCACTTTGGTACTTCAAGAATAGCAAGAGCAGAATCCGAAGAAGACTCTCGAATGGCACTTGTTTCCCTAACTGTAACGAGATCTGATTCTCTATAATAGTTACAACATCTTCTTCACATAAAACCATTCGTTTATAGTCGAAAACTGCAAATTGCCCCTCATCCGCTTCACTTATTGAGTAAGTATGAAAGGGTCATATGACTTATACATCCTCCATGTGTTTATCTCCACCAACCTATGATTGAAATCAGTTATTGTCCCTAGGGTAAGGTCAAACCAATCACATTTAAACAAAATTAACTTCTGTAAGGGAAAACCAATATACTCCAATTCTATAATATGTGTTATTATCCCACAAAAGTGATTTTCTAACTGACCACAATCATTGCCTCGAACACATACACCATAATTGGAAGTTTTCATCCCTTCAGACTAAGTTTTTGTATGACATTTAAAACCATTGACATAGTATACGTTCCATATGTTAACCATGTCCAATGGATCTCAAGTCAAACTCTTGATAAGATCATCATATACTCCATTTTCTAGGTTACCCACATAATTTCAATAAAAAACCATATACTTAGACATTAATGATTCAATTGTTGAAAAATATGTGGACAACAATTAAAGAATGAGCCTACATGATTTTTGAATGATGAATTGAAGTTTGACGAAATCTCATTTTCAAGCTGTACATAAGTGATGTTAGGTATGAGTTCTTGCAAATAGCCTGCATATATATTGTGGATATTTTATCATTAGTGACATGAAAATATTTGTCAGGAATTATCTGTAACAATATAAAAGGAACTTTGGAGGGAACTTGCTTTAAGAAAGACTGAACCTCAGACAATTTAGAAGAACGTGAAGGGTGGCTACTTCAAAGTACTTAGTAACTAATTAACATTTACGTGCTTTCCCAACCTAATCCTCGATAATTGAATATTGACAATGGTGGAGAAGATGAACAATCTTCACCTCCATCATCATTACGAGTGACGCTCATCCTTCTAGAGGGAATGTGGGATGGATAATAATAAAAGGCAAAAGTTGATGTTTCCTTCACTAAATAAAATTCACAGAATGAGCCTTCAACTCTAGCCTTGTTCTTCACTTTATCTTT
This sequence comes from Ceratonia siliqua, assembly GCA_034509205.1. Lineage (NCBI taxonomy): Eukaryota > Viridiplantae > Streptophyta > Magnoliopsida > Fabales > Fabaceae > Ceratonia > Ceratonia siliqua. Next base: position 31,324 of record JASKGM010011732.1, read on the forward strand.
AAATGTATGTAAGAATATAATTAGAAAGTGACAAAGTAAGACTATAGAAATCAAATTATTTCAGTAAAAGGAATAAATATGTTAAAGAGTCGAAAGAAACAATCTTTCAAATGGATACATCCATTGATATTGAATAGGACCTCTAACCCTGGCTTCATATGACAAGTGGATGGGCAAGTGCTCCATTAAGCCAAAGAAGTTTGGAGAAAATATTTGTTCCAATTTGCATAAGATAATGAGAATATTAGTCTCTATCACAAATAATTGATCAGCCTTCAACATCGTCGATCACAATTCTCTAAAGAATTAACTTAACTCAACAAGGATATTCCAAATGAGCTTTGGTAATAAGTTAAAAGCAATTGGGAGTAGACGTTGCACAAAAAGTGACAATTATGACTTTTCAACTCATGTAACTTAGCTTCCCTCATGTCAACACTCCTACCTAAATTACTTACATAACCACCAGAAAACTTCAGATATTTAACCCATTGATAAATAGCTACTCATTGTTGCTTAATCAATACATATTATGCTTTGGGTTTCTTGAGTCTACCACCCCCACCATCTTGTAGATGTAAATCTTTTTGTCTACAAAGTTCAGCCAAGTCCAACAACCTAGTTTTAGGTATATCCTTGGTTCTATCCTTCACATCTATAATTGCGTCAAATAATGCAACAAACACATTCCTCTCATTGTGCATCACATTGACATTCTAATGGAGAAGATGTATTCTCCAATAAGGAAACTCCCAAAATATAGACCTTTTGGTCCAATGATGATCAACCCCATACCCAAACGGATTAGATATTTGAGACTATTCTATGCTAGGTAAGTGTTTGATGCTTTGCCATATTTCTTCTCTGGATAAACACGAAGGTGGCAATGAAGACTCCATACAATTTTTTCTGAAAGCATTATGTGCCTTCTCATATGGATGATGCACGAGCAAGAATTACCTGTGACAATAAAAAAATGAAGTCTTTCTACTATATTTGAGAGAGAATGCCTAAGACCTTTCCTACAATACGGGCAACATAGTTTTCCATCAGTCATCCAACTAGACAACATTCCATATGTAGGATAGTCATTGATAGTCCACAACAAAATATCTCTCATCATGAAATTTTGATGCAATGACACATCATAAGTTTGCACACATTCATTCCGCAACATTTTTTGGTCATCTATTAATGGTCGGGTATACATCAGTCTTACCTTTTAGATTAGATGGACCCAAAATAATTATGCTTAGAAACATAACTTCTATTTTCACACACATCTGAGGAGGAAGGTTGTAAGGAGTAAGAATGACAAGCTAACACAAATAAGAGTTTTTGGACAACCCATACGGAGAAAATCCATCACTACATTACCCTAATCTTACATTTTGAGGGTCTCGAGCAAAATCAGGATAAGTTTCATCAAGATGTTTCCACGCTTCTCTGTCTTATTAGTGAGGTAAGATACCCGACTCTCTAGGATTCTCCCAGTGCCATCTCATGTGACATGTAGTAGTCATTGATGAATAAAGTCTTTGTAACCTTAGAACAATTGGAAAATACCACATCATTTTCAAGGGCGTTTCTTTAACAATACCCCTCATAGTATAAATTTTGTAATGTTTCATCCCACAAAATTTGCAATTCCTCCCATTCTCATTATCATTGTAATACATTATGCATCTATTAGAATAGCAATCTATCTTTATACAACTTGATCCCAATTTTTCTACTAACTTTTCAGCATGATAAAAATTAGGATGATCCGATTACCACTCAGCATTGCATCTCTCATTATATCTACCATGCAATTAATAACTCTCCATCCTACTATGGTCACTCTTCAGGCTCAAACTATTAATTGCCATTGATAAGTCTGAATACTTTTAACACCTATCCCACAATGGAGCTTGGGCGACTGCCATTATATCAAAGAATCTCTGTGCATCTAGGTTTGGCTCTTCGATCAGTGATGGTCTAGTAGCATCAATCATCATTTGTTCATAAACATTTTAGTCTCCTTTTTGTCCACTAGGGAGAAAGTAATCATTTTCTACTACTACTAAGGGGATAGGTGGCATTGCTTCCCATGAATAGTCCAATAATATAAATTATCTATAAACCCCTTACGCAGCAAATTAATAGTTACTTCATCAGGTACTTTGTACCTCTTACATTTGCATTTCTTACAAGGAAACCTAATCCTTTCTTCCCTCATTAAATTTTCTTGTGCACATGCAAATGTGATAAACCAATACACCCCATCAACAAATTCATCTTTCAAATGTTGTTTATCATTCAATCGGTTATCCATCCATTTACAATGTGCAAGTACGTCCATGGGTATATTGCACAAAATAGACAACCTATTAAATCAAACACAAAATTTCATCAAATTTTTTAATGTCCTCAGAGAAAATGACATTAAAACAGCCACAATCTTGTGAACTAACAATCAAAATAAATGAGGATAATGTTAAAACACATTATATTCCTTTGGCCTGAATCACTAAAATAATTTCATGTAGCAGTGAAGTATGCCAAAGTATATATATATATAGTTGTGGAGAACTTGCATTTTATATGCTTTGATGAGATTATTTTTCTCAATGTTTAATATTCACTATCTTTTACATATTTTCAACATTACTTGTAGACTTGTGTCCACTGGCAAGAATACTTTATCTTTAAGCACATCATACAATATGTGAGGTGAGAATTTAGATACAATATCTAATTGGGTAGAAATCCTAAATTCAAGTTCTTTTAGAGTAAGGCTTTCTCTTCTGATTATCTATTCTATAATTCTATATCTAGGTAGGTATGTGATTAGATATGATCCTAATGAAGATATTATTATTTCTCTAGGCTCCTTTGTCATCCTTACATCACATGCCCTAAATTAGACTATAGTTTAGGGTTTAGCATAAATATCATATACATAAGTAATGAAAACATTTAATAGTCATATAATAAGTACAAACCATAAGCATTAAAAAAAATTTACATGTGAATACTAGTAACTTAGAGTAATATGATAAGAATTCATTAATCACATTCTATTAACCATCAAGAAGCATAATTTATTAGGAATTATAACTATTAATAATGAATAAAACAAATACATGCAGTTTATATTGATAAGAATTCAATATCACTATTTTATAGTCATCTCGCTATTTAACTATAAGAAGGATGTGAGCAACACATGGAGTCAGCATGTCCCAGATGGTGGAATTGAACCCTTGGTCTTAGATATATAATAATGATATTTTATGAAATTATGCATGGTACCCATTCTTGCATAATGCATTGCCATGTGAATTTGTACAATCTCCCATTTCTATTCTATGAAGCACAAACATAAAACTCTCACTATATTATTTACTCAATACAAACTATGTTTTTGCTATGTCTTTAAGATCTTCAAAATATATATATATATATATATATATATATATATATATATATATATATAATTTTAATACTATCTATGCAATATTGTTATATTATAAATTAACAGCAACTAACCAAAAACCTCAAAAAAGAAACTTACCTCATGTGAAGAGTGATGGAGATAGCGATAGAGCAATGGAGATGACGAGAGAGTGACGGAAATAGCGAATGAGAATCTAAGGCAAAATGCACAAAAGCCATAATATCACATTTTCTATAATTAGAAGACAAAAATAAATAAAGAATTAAATCTAAAATTAAGACATACTGTATACTCATTTTAGCACATAACACTAATAATTAATGCACATGTGATTTTCAAATTAAGCTACTAATTATAACCCATTATAGCGGACATTTACTCAAACTAAGCTACTAATTATAACCTAACAAAGTCAGTCTTAAATGAAAGTTACATTTCTATTTCATAGATTACACATCCAAAATATAGTTATTCACTCCTAGTAGAAAGTTAATTTGTGATTAAATTAAATATCTTAATCCTTGGTGCCTATGCCATAACACAGCTCACATGCAAATTAATGAAGATCAAGTCTCTTAAGTTGTTCATCCAAAGCAATCTCGTATGAAATTGGCTTTTCCTAGCATATCTTTTCACTATAAACTACCAGTTCAATATAACGTATATGCAAGGAGACGAAAATGTTATACCAAAATGTGATAATCTAGCTGTGAATATCAATCATAACTATACATAAGCCATGGATGCCAACCAAACCACTACACCTCTCTTCTTACTATGTCTCTTCAATCTAGCTGTGAATAAAATTAAAACAATTACAATCTACTTGAACGAATGTTTCTACATATAATCATCCTTTTAACTAATATATAGTAAAAATTCTAAAGGAATTTTTTCTCATATTAATGAATAATGAAATCAGCCATATTCTATTTATAAGATTGGATAACAATAATAATTGAATCATACCATAACTGGGTTCCATTCTTTGATCTTCTTCTTTTTCTAACTAAACAATAGCATCCAATAATATTCAAACCCCACTAGTACATGAACTTAGGTTACGAACAATACCATCCAACAATATTCAAACCCCACTAGTACATGGCTTCATGCATTCATTCTATTATTCTCTATTCCTTAATTATAATTACCTTCCTACATATTATATGTTTCGCCACTTTAACCTTTTTAATAGACACCAATGAAAAGTCCCTATATTTATAAGCTTAAGAACAAGAGTGTCATGCACGTGGATTCGTCTATCCAGATCACACGGTGATTGGACTGTTGGAGGGTTTTGATCACCACCTAGTTAAAAGGAACTCCATGTTTTTACAAAGTAATCATATTTACATGGATTTTTTAATTGAAGGAACAAGAAATACCTGTTGAATTGTATTATAGAAATAGAGAAATGGGTGAAGCTTATAGTATAGTCCCTAATCTCTTTGAGTGCTATTGAGAGGTGAAAAAATTCACTATACAAAATTTATGACCACTATTGGTTAAGTGGAGCTAGATTAGTGAATACTATGCTTAGGCTTGATGAAGGAGATAAAATAATTGTTTCTAGAATGCAAGAAGCTTTATTAACACCAATGGGGTGAATGGATTAAGAGTTAAGAGAGCACATCTACATCATAAGGAAATCAAGGCTCCAAGGAGCATTAAAAATGATTAATCAATGTTGACAAAAGTGATGATGATGGTATGTATTCCTATAAAGGCATCTATCCACCCTTGCCTGATTTGAAATATATATAACTTGAGCAAGCTGCCTATATATATATATATATATATATATATATATATATATATATATATATTGTGTCGGATCGTGAGAGGGTGTTTCTCAGT
>JASKGM010011741.1:0-36624 GCA_034509205.1 Ceratonia siliqua
ATATAATTACTTTTTTGGCGGAACCTAGCCGCCCAAGAACAGGAGGCACACGAGCACACCCACATATATAAGGGGGTTGAAGCTATCAATATGACCTGTGAAAGAGAAGAGGTCAAGATAGTGACAATAGCCCACGCTATACTTCTTAAGTATAAGATCATTCTAAATGATTGAGAAAAAGAAGATGTCGTGCGTGCCATCAACATGGCTCTGTATGATGCGTGTGTATATATATATATATATATATAACAACTTTCTTTTAAGGAGTAGCTATCCCTAATTCTAAGTACTTGGGTCTATCCCATATCATGATGAGCAATAGTTTGGTCAGCGTGGAGAGTGTTGTAATTTCTCAAAAAGCTATGGATACTAGAATTTGAATCCAGGGTTATAAAAGTTTTAATCTAAGTTTGGAAAAGTGTTCAAAGTTATAACTGTTCTAAGTTTGTGCTTTGTCTTCCTACAAGGGCTATAACCAAATTATAAAAAGAATAACATATATAATTGTTGTTGAGCCATTATTAAATAATTTTTTATTTTGACATGATTATTGTTCATTTTTAATTATCAAAAGTGATTACCACTCCCACGGTTCTTTTTAGAAGGTTTAAATATGTGTTTTTTCATAATTTCAATTTAATTTGTTCTAAATATTTAATTTGTATTAATTAAATCCCACATTATTCATAAAAGTTGCAATATTTTCCTAATTTGTAAATAATTACGTCTAACACATTGGCAGAAGAGAAATTATAATTCCACATATTTCCCTCCTACATTCCATTTTTCACCATAGATATAATATAAAAAATAGTATATATAATTTATATATGATTGATAGATAATAATAAAATAATATACGTGAGAGGAGGTGTGTAAATAATATTGTTGACAAAAACCGCTACGTTGGAGCTTAAGTGACAAATCAATATTAAAAACTATGCTGAAATAGATTATTCACTAATGCTAAATCATAAATGTTACGTAGTGCATCGTTTGAAGTTCAAATATTTGGTATGAGACAATGAAAATCCAAGTAAAATGTGAAAAATTCAAAACGGTATAGTTTAATTATTAAATCTATCCATTTAAACATAGTATTTAACATTGATTGGCCATGTAGGATTTAGTTTATGAGTTTTTGTCACATGTTAAAGGAGTTAGAAATTTTAAAAAAAGAAAATCACTACAAGATATTAATTATTTTTTCACGAGATTTCCAATGAACAAAAATTTTGTGAAAAATTCTTACGAAAATTATGTATATTTCTCACATATATCTTCATGGATGGATTTTTGTGTAAATTTCTCACGATCCATATGTCCGTGAGAGATCTGTGAGAAATATATGAGAAAAAACACGCCAACATGGTAGGAACATATCAAGAAAGGACTTGGATCCTGTTAGGTACAAAACCGAATCTTGTTAAAATCCAAGGTGCAAGGTGCAACCCGCCCTACTCGCCACCTCTGTTGTCCCATCCCACAATTCAAGTTTAACAGGATCCCCTCATGATGAGTGGATCTTGGCGTGGCCCAAAGAAATTCTCACAGTCTATGAGAAATGCATTAGGATGTTTCTCACAGACTGAGAAATGCACCAATATAGCGCGAACTTGCCACGAAGAATTTCAAAATAATAAATATAAATAAAATATTTCTTCACGTTGTTTCTCACGAATTTCTTAGGAGTTTGTTTATAAGAAAAACTTTATTTTCATGTAGTAAAAATTGAAACTTTTTTAAACAAAATAATTAATATAAAAAATATTAAAAACGAAATTAAGATTCACCCCAGAAATGTATATTTAAGTTATTTAGAAAGAAAATAATAGAGACACAATGGAGTGACTTTATCTTTTTTCCGCAATGCGTGGTTCATTCATTTCCTGTAGTGTAACTAGAAAGGAGTTACTCTACAGCATCATAGTGCACAAGCATGAGACAAGTTATTATAATATTCATAATACCTTTAAATCCCACCTATAATCCGAACTTTTATTTTAGCTCTAAACTTATATTTCGTATAATCTCAAGCCTACTCCTCCTAATGATGACTACCACAACCCTAAACTAGTAAAAGAAGAATTAAAGAGTTTCTTTCATGCCTTACTTTAATGCACACCAGAATTATTCCTAAAGCATTAATATTGTTATAATTGCTGCCATTATGACCATGATGATGATGATCAATAAACTATCCACATGCTATATATATATATATAGGAAACAAGTATCAGGTTGCCCAAAACAATCAAGAAAGCCCTTGTGCCTGCTATAATATGCTCAAGAGAGGTACTAGCACCATATCAATGCTTTCAAGTTCTACACTGTTGGTTGGGTGGTGTCTTCCACGGAGGCGTCTCCGAAGGCGGCGAGGTTGCACTATACGGTTGGGGAATAAGCGGCGAGGGTTCTGCCTTGGATCACGGCCAGTGGTACAATGGGGGGTCATGGGTCCTCTTCGGATGTTGAAGAAGATCTTCATGGAAATTGCACCAAAAGGACAGTTGATAGAGGCATATTGTAGGTATCTACCCTTATTGCGTCCCCAGCTATTTCCCCTTTGTTGATCACAAAAAGGGTCATAAAAGAGGGAGAACAAGAAACCCAAAAGTGCTTGTAAGTGTGGATCATTTAAAAGCAAAGGAGAACATATATTGCATCCTTCAGTAAAAACCCAAACCCAGTTTCTTGTTTTGGTTTTTACGTTCTTCAGTAAAAAGTTGTGCTAATCTTAAAAAGGTTTAATACATTTTCTTTTTTTTCTTTTCTTTTTATGTCTTATAAATATCTTTTTATTTTTCACTGGAGGCTACACAATGGGGTAGCTATCCCTTCTATAAATTTCACTTTACCTGCTCACCTTTGAAGTGTACCTTGAGGATCATGTAAAATGTTATAATATTTCAAATAATCTTTTTACTTTTGTGTATTTGTTTTTATTTCTTTTATTTCTTTTATTTCACTACCCTATTATGCTGCAGGGGCATAGGGCGGCTATCCTAGATTAGGTCGAATATTAATTAAAATAATTTTAGTTGTAAGTTAAAATATAAATAATCTTTTTAATTTTAACCTTTTTGCATATAGTCTCCAGTGATTTTATTTTGACAACTAATTATTTTAACTCTGATATGTAACAAATAATTTCTTTTATTTAAACAAATTTATGTGTTAAATGAAAATTTAATACAATCATAAAACTATGCAATAGTATTAGTAACATTATAACAGATGATTGTTTGTACCCAACAAATAAAATAAAATAAACAACAATACAGGTAGATCTTGAGTCTTTATCATGAGCCATGGGCTAGAGGCCCCTGCTTCCTAAAAGATTAGAGATTGTAATTCTGTTACACGATGTGCATACACCAGCCTAAGGAAAATGTCACTACGTAATTTACATCATATAGAACAAAGGTAGAAATCTTTGCCAAAGTAAAACAGACTAGCTTTTCCCAAAGTATGAAAATAAGGTTGGTTGCTTATCATTGGCACTCTTCACTTTTTCCTTCTTCTTCACAGGACTTGTGCTCCCCTGAACAGTATTATGAAAAGCTGGCTTTGAATCTGCTGAAAAAGCCTCATAATCGCGCTTGATTTGGTGCTTAGTTGCATTTTCTTGAAAATAATTACAATCCCTTTTTCTGAAGTCATTGTCTCCCTCCTCAGTTTCAGGTCCCTCATTCTGGCTTTTTCGCAGTTCAGTCTCCACAGGTTCATCACATATTATTTTCTGCTCTGGCTTTGAGTCTTCCCTTTCAATCCCCTTTCTTGAGAAGAACTTGGAAATCGAAGTGTTCCCTTCTGTCTTCTGTTGAATCTGCAAATCATAGACAAATATATAAATCAAAGTGGAATTCAGATATATAGGCGGCAACAAGATGGGTTTTTGTGAAAAAGAAAAAGCTGGCATACTAGTTTGTTTCATTTGAATAAAACACCAAGCTGAACTTTCAGAATGATTGGCACTCATTAAGCTAATGGCCTAAATTGCACTTCTCAGCAATTTTCTTCTTCGAGGAAAAAATGAGAACAATGTATGGTAATGTCTGCTTTCAATTTGCTTAAAAGAAGAAACCAGTATAATAAATCAAATGTAGGCAATCTAAAAGCAATGGCACGCTTAGATCCAATTCTATGTGCCTTGTTTACCAAGTTATAGGTTTGAATCCAATTCCATGAGCCATATTTAAGATGTCCAATCTGAGAAGTTGTTGAAGTGGTTATCTTCATATAATATGAAAAGAAAATTCAATTGCCAGACCTGCTTTATGCACTCAGGTCCATCAAAAGACGCTTTGCCCATTGCAGCTGTCACTGGATACCACACCTGGAAATAAGAGAATTTGAAAAATTAAGAATACTAAGAAGAAAAAAAGATAATACATTTGATTGACTTGATGTCAAAAAACAAAACAATTACAACTCCCACCTGAGAAAGACGAAAGAAAAAAGAGAGAAAAATGAGAGAAACGTTGAAAAGTGTTTGTTTGCCTCATTTTCTCATTTCAAAAGCTCATACCAAATCAGTTTCCTCATATGGCTTGAGCAACGTCTTGAAATTCGAAGAAGTACTGTTTAGCCAAGTATCAGTTGAACCCTTGTCGCCCAAGATAACAGGCATCCTGTCTACAGAGACACATTAAAACATATATTACCTATATAAGATTGGTCACTAAGGAAAAGACTTAGACAGCTATCCTCATTTGGTAACAGGTAAGAAATACACACAATTCTTCTTTAGAAGGGTTATAATTAGGGATGGCAACCGAGCAAAGCGGGGGACAGGGAGGCCATTCCTGCAACTCGTCCCCGCCCCTCTAGCCTCCTTTTCCCCACCCCTGATTCTGAATTCTGGTGGTGAGGGAGAAATTTCCCCATCTCCATTCCTCATGGGGGCACGAGGAAATAGAAAATAATGACAAAACAAAATTATTAATTAAAAAAATAAAATATTAATTTTCATATTAAAAGTAATAGACAATAAATTTTCAATAATAAGAAAACATGAAATTACGAAAATAGTAGATATAGATATATATTAAATTAATGTATATATTAAGGGTATTTTAGTGATTTTATATATGGTGGGGACTAAGGGTGTTCAAAACCAACCTACACCGATCACACCAAACAAAACAAAACCAAACCAAAATGCCAAAAAATCGATCAAAACCAATTAAAATTGGTTTAGTTCGGTTTTCTTTAAGCGAAGACCGAGCCGTTGGTTTGGTTTTCAATTGGATAATCAACCAAACCAAACCGAACCAAATATTTATAAATTTTGGCCCTTTAAATATTATAATAAACTTTTTTATATTAAATTCTTTCAAGGTTAAGCTTAATTAATTAAGAAGAAAATAAAGACTAGAATAAACTAAACCAAACCAAAACAAACCGAACTTCAATGATTTGGTCTGGTTCAGTTGAGTGACAGTCACTTCAAACAAACTGAATAGGTCCCAATCTTTTAGTAAATATATTGGTTTGGTTCAGTTTGGTTGAGGTCCAAAAACCAACAAACCAAACTGAAAAACAAGCCCAGCGAGGACCTTGCAAGGTGGGGGATATGATCCCCATCCCCATCCCCATCTCCAATCCCACAGGATAAAACTCTTCCCCATAACTACCCCCATATGGGGCAATCCCCGCGAGGATCCCCGCCTTTCACCCTCCCTGGGTATAATCATACTCGTATATCTACAGACATACCACACAACCCAAACTCATGAAAACCAAAGGATTAATTGACATCCATTTGTTTCCAACTGTTATAGAGGAAACCTGTTCAGTAACTTACAATGTTCTTTAAATGTGTAAAAAAAATTACACTTACAAAAGGAAAAAGAGGCATACCAAGTACACAGAATTATACATAGGACAAAAACCCTAAACAAGTTAATAAGTTGCAAAATAAAGAGATTTACTTAGTCCTTTATTCAGCTCTGTCCCACTGTAAACTCTGACAGAAAGATGCATTCAAACCCTCTGAAAAGATCTAATTAATTATTTCCCACCCTTGTCCACATTGAGCATTCTAAGCAAGAACTTCATTGTCGGCATTTTTCCTTATCCTATCATTTATGCCACTACTTCATGTTGCTTTATATTTGGATACAAGAAATATTTCTCATAGTCATCTTCTTTCCTCTCTAATTTTTACTAAATTCCTCCTTTCTTCATTCTTGAGGACAGTTATCAAACCTTCATAATGAGTTTTACACTGAAGAAAGCCATATAAGATTTAGTAAGAAAGAGAATGGCGGTCTAAATATGTTGATTTCTTTAATATATTATTACAATGGCCACAAAAAATATTGCCGGCTTCCAAGGGTTCTACCTTTAGGATTGCCAAGGCTGTCTAATGTGTTCATGTGTAAAAGAGGAAATATATGATTAACATAATCAAAAAATAAATTATCTGAATCCAAACAGAATATACTTATATGGAAAGTTGGAAAGCACGGGGGAAAATGCCACCAAGGAATCGTGTATGGGAAAAAGTCATTTGGGAGCAATAGAATAATAAGCAAGAGAATCAACCTCGGCTATTTGTTTTATATTTTTTAAACCATTTACACATTAATACCTTACGCATGAAGGATCATCTTTTATTTGTTAAACCATTTGAACAATAAAAATCTTTCAAAATCAATAATAAACTATCAACTTGAAATTTTGTTGCCATGTCAACATGTAGGAGTGTGAGACTCACCATGCAGCCACTGTAGTGCTGAAGAGGAAGAGGTTGTAAGAATAGTGAATGTGTAAAGCATCTCACCTGCAGTAAATAATATTAATATCTCATTCCATAAGTATACCATGTAATAGTTATATCATCTTTCCAGATAGATAAAATGCTAATCCCGTTCTTCATCTTTCTGTAGAAATATTTACCTTCAGAATTTTGCCAAGTGTCATAAAGAGCAGCCAAGACAAGTGGCCGTCCATCTTTGAAGTGAATGTAGTAAGGCTGTTTTCTTGAACCATCTTTCTTCCACTCATAAAATCTTAAATATATATGTATTATACATATAAGTTAGTTGACAGAAGGAACTTGTAAAACTCTACACTAAGAAATTAGTTGAGAACGGATGTAAATACAAGTATATGGATATAACATTACTTTTAAGAGTGTAAATTAAATGTTCTGTTTTCCTGTTAAAATTTCAGAAATACCCTCAATCTCTTATCTCTTTAATTGTATGACCATATGCATTCAGAACAGTAGGTTAAGAGATGAAACTTTCCTTATAACTATGTTGGCCACAATAACAGCAAGACAAACCAACAATAGAAATGCATTGCGGAAAAAAATTTGATTCAGTTCAGACATACTAAGGGTAAGTAACAAAACAAAAGTCTGATGGACCCAGCTATATTTCAACCATTACTAGACTTACAAATACAACATCAAATATCCATGGAAGACAGTTAATATAAATATATCTAATCTAGTATTTGAAATATAGTTATATCACAATATAGAGGGAACAGAAACAAGATGTTGAAAAAGAAAAAAAGAATCTCCATCAACAAGAAGCATTCCCAACACATGCAAAAGCTAATTAGAGTGAACATAAGAATAACTATAATGCTACACATACCCTTCTACTGCTACAAGGCACCTGCATTTAGGAACTAGACGACGAAATGAAGCCTTTTCACCAATGGATTCAGATCGAGCATTAAACTGCAAACATAGTATAGTATGAATACTTTGTCAACAGTCAACATGGTTTATGATTTACAATTGTCTTTTGGAAGTGAACACTTTTTCATCAAGGATATTATTTGCAGTCATCTTGTAGTAGAAGAATTCCAATAAGGATTGTGAAAGACAGTATACATAAACCATGTAATTTTATCAACAATGTTACATATTGTCATTTTTTAGCTAAAGTAATAGTTCTAAGCAACGAAGCATCAATCACAATTGACAGGTTCATTTCCCAAGAATGATTATGATGTATTATACCTTCGAAAGCATAAAAATTGAATGGCTCACAGATTGAGGGAAAAATTAAAATAAACCAAAAATATTGAAAAGCTTAAACAACGAATCTAATGTGCATTGATCAGATAAAAATGAAGCCTCACAAATAGATTTATTAATAACAACATTATTTATGAATATAAACACTTTTTATTTTCCTCAGTAAAATTTTATTCACAACATAAATGAAAAATGAATACATTCACAAATTTTCACCTTTCATTCTTTCTTGTACAATGACAGTTAAGCATCATATTGGACATAATAAGTAGCGTGTTGAAAATCAAAAGAAAAACCCGGTTGCCCCAACTGCCCAGTGGACTCAGAGTACCGGGGTAAGTTGAATGTGCAGCACGTGGCAAACTATCTGTACACCCCAAGAAGGCCCATTACTATTCTCAACTTTGAGCTTATGCGTAAGTTCTCTATAAAGTAAGTAGAGAGGTCAAGTAAAATCCAAACTATCATAACGAGAACGAGAGTTGCTAGAAGAGTTGTGCAAAGAACTCCAATAATGCATCAATATTGCAAAATTTGCATTAAATATACATACGCATGAACAAAGGGTCTCAAATAATACTGGATCAAATATTAAAAGGAAGAACCCGTCTTCAAACCCCCCTCCTCCCCAAAAAGCAAAACTTAATCGGAGTGAGGAAGTATCATTGAACATACCATTTTGTAGTGATCAGGTTTCTCTGTTTTCTTAGTGAAACTGGAAATTAAACCCCATTTCATGCAATGAAGAACACAGCCTTCATTATCAGATGCATCTTCTCTACGAACAACTGGCACGTTAAATCCCGGAGAGACATTATACGATGGCATATACCTACGCATACAGTCAAATCCAATATCATAAGTTCTTTTGGTTGCTGGCAATATGAAAGAAAAGAAAGCACTTCCTCTCTCGATGGTTAAGACCCAAGGTCCTCCGTTCCTAAAACAGCCATTTGAGACCCACTTGAAGTGAACTCAAAATAAGAATAAACATAAAATCCCTAAATCCCGTTCTCTTTCCAATGCTCATCCTTTCCCAAACTAGCCATATGTCAACAAGCATAAAACCCCCAAATTCGTCCCCTCTTTCTCTGGTTTTCTCACCAGCCAAAAGGAATATAAGATTTATTGTTTTAAAAACAAAGCAAAATCGGCAGGAAAAAAAAAAAAGAGAGGAAGAGAAAGCGAAAGCCAACCGGTCCATATTGACGGAACGAACAGTACCATCGTTGCGGTGACAAGCCCTGGGGATGTCATCGGCTCTCAGAGTACAACGAGCTCTCCCACACATCTCAGTCCGTGAAAACGATTGGGTTTTCTTGGATTCTGATGGGTTCTTTTGGTCAACTGAATAAAGGCGGGAAGGAAGTGAGTGCGCTTGCACCATTGTTCTGGGGCGTCCACGCACTCTATGGAAGCCCACTTGAGGCCCGTCAGATGAGTGCGATTGAATTGACTTATTTTTAATCAAAAGTGTTTTTTTAATAAAATAAATACTTTAAATGATTAAATTATATGTTTGAGTTGACTTTAAAAAGAAAAGGAAAGTCTTATATTAAGTTTTGAGTTTTATTAGAAGCAATAGACCTGTTTATAACAGTTTTAAAAAATTGTTTTTTTATTTTTATATTATGTGAGAATAAAAAAATTTGTTTAAATAATTATTTTCATCATTTTTAAAAATAATGACTAAAAAATAAAAAAAATTTTGTGTTTTGATTTATTTTTGTTATATTTTTTTTAAAAAATATAAAAAATAATTGATAAAAAATATTTTTACTTAAACAAATTTTTTTTATAAAATTATTCTTAAAAATTATTTTAAAAAATAATAAAACAAAAATCGTTCTAAACAAATCCTATATTTTTTACATTTTTATTATAAACACATGCGGCGCTCTCTTTTATATGATCGGGAAGCCTAATTTTATGTTTTTAAAGAAAATAATATTATTATTTGTATATTATTTTTTTACATTATGTGTATACTTTTTTATATTTATTTTATTAATATTATTTATCATATATTATTATTATTTATAAAAATAATATTATTTATATTATTCTTATATATTTTTATATTTATTATTTTATTATTATTTATCACCTATAATTATTACTAGTTTATAATATATTAATTATTACAAGTAAAAGTATAAAAGAGATATAATAAGAAGGTATATAAATAATATTTTTTATAATATATTAATAATTAAAATTAAAAATGTAAGAGAGATATAAAAAAATAACTTAAAACACTAATCATGCCTGAAGTAATCTTTCAATCCAATCCACCACAGCTTGGAGTTGGAAGTTACAACAAAGCAATTTTTCTCCATCAACTCTCTAGATTTCACCATTTAAAGAATGAATCAATAATCATACCTTCTAGTGATGCTCGTCACTGAATATGTGGTGGTGACTAGGTATGCTTATGGTCAGGGACCTAACTCACGTCTTACGAAACAGGGCAGTCGCCCCCCTCCCTCAAAAAATTAATATATATACCATGTATGTCTTCACAAAAAGTTTGACTCCGTGAGAGCACAATAAAGTTTGAGCTGATTTTTGCCCCCTTAATGATTTTTCTCTTCTAAATGATGCTCTCGCTTGATATTTTTTTGGTTCTGTCCTTGCTTATGTTGGCAGCTTAAAGAGAGAGAGATTTCTTAGAGATGGAGGGAAAGAGATACCAAGCTTCAATGGTTATGATAATGGCTCTAAGTTGGAGTATCGATAATGAAAGTTAAATAATATTAAGAGTAGAGGAATAAATTGATACGATATATAAAACTTAAAATATTTTAAAAATTTTTATTGAAAATATTCAAAATAATAATTTTGTAAAAAAGATTCCTTAAAACTTTTAAGGTATCTTAAAGTTTAAGGTCACTCGAAACTTTTGAGATGTCTCCAAGTTTAAGGTCCCTCAAAACTTTTGAGGTGCCTTAAAAATTTAAGGTACCTCAAAATCAATATGTATCAAATTCGAAAATAAATTTTAAAGAACAATAAGGGGGTAGAGAAGAACAATGATTTATCTTGATCCAGCCTCAATGTGAGACCTACGTCCAATCTCTTTAACTCCTAAAGCATTTTTCTCCACTAATCAATCAAGATCTTACACTCTGTTTTTTCTTGTTCACTAAAAAGAAGTGGTTTTAACTGCTAACCACAAACAAAGTGATTTTCAAGCTCATTATCAATTACAATCAACAAATAGTTTTAACTCGCTCACCATAAACGAATTAGAAATTTAAGATTATATGAATAACTCTCTTGAATAGTAAATATTTTACCTTTTGTGTTCACTTCTTTTCTCTGACTTTTTTATAAAATATGTAAAAATCATAACTAGAAGAAAAATGGACCACAAATATTTCTAACGAGTTTGGATGCACATCTACTATGATCCTTTGGTGTTCTTTCTTCTTCCTTCTTGTAGTCTTCACAAATTCTTGGGACTTTAGCTCCTCCATCAAATTTTGCAGCTTCATTCTTATTTGGAAATTATAAGGTTTGATCTTTATCTTCTCTTGATAGCAACTTCTATATTTTTTTCTCCTTCCTTTTTCTTCCTCCAAATAAATTTGACTTTGATAATACCTTTCCTCTTTACTTCCATATCTTCAGCAATCTTCTTTCTTGTTTATTTCTTTATAGAGTTTTGTTTCCCTTCAGATCTGGTTGAGAAAGCTCCTTTGAAAAATTTCCTTTTTATTACTTCTCTATAGCTTTTACCAAGTGCACCAGATTTTCTTCTTTTATGAGTCTTTCTATTTAAATGTGCTTTAATTGCTTGGCTTATATTTCTCCTGTCCAAATCCTCTTTAGTGTGTCTTGGTCTTTTCTCCCTTTTTCCTTTCTAGCTGGTACCCACTTGAAATTTGTTTTTATGACTTTGTCTTTCTTTAATAGTCCCATGGGCTTTTTGTGCATTAATTACTTTTGTCTTCACATGTCTTTATCTTTCTTTCATTTCTTTTGTTCCAACGTGTCTTTGGAAGATGGAAGAGGATTTGCTTGTCTAGCAAATATTTTCTTTTATTCTTTAAAGGTATTTGTTGACTTTCCTTTGCACAATTTCTTTCTTTTTGAATTTACACTTACTTTGACTTTGCATTTTCTTTTTATTTGCATATTGGGAGCTCACAATTTTCATAAATGCTTCTTCATTATTTTCACAAATTTTTATTTCAAAAATAACAAATAATTAGTACAGTAAATTACTTACTTTAATTTTATTTGAATTTTGATGTGAATATTTTAAAAATTTATGGCAAAAAAATTATTTTTCAAAATTTGTTTATTATTATCAAAACTCTAAATCATTCCTTAATGAAACTTTGAACTAACAAGTAATAGGTTGATTATGACTTTGGAGCTCTTACCATTGGCTCTAGTGGTGATATTGACAATTGGCTGTTTTTTAATTGTGGAATTTTATAGATGGAGATAGGAAGTCTCTCCCTTCGGAGGGCAGTGTAAACCAACTCAAGTCTTACGAAAAATAAAATATTACTACCTTCTAATTATAGTCAATATCGAATGTGAACTTTTTTATGAATTTCTTAATTTAAAGATATTTTTTTTATAAAAGAAATTATGAGTCGTAACTAGTGTTATTTATAAATGCTTTTTCATTAAAAATTTCAATTACCCTTTTAAATGAAAAAATGATTCTTGAATAATTATTACTAGGTAAGCAATTATAGGCAATACTTTTAAGACTCATATTGTGCCTTTAATCACTAAGTTAATGTCTTATTTATTAAATATTAGTGACCTAATTAATTTCATATTGATTATAAATTGAAATATTAAGACAATTATAAAAATTATTAGAAAAAAATTTAATTTTTAAGAGGGAGTCCTCTTCAGCCAAAAAAAAAGTAATATTATTTATATATATATATTTTTTACACCTCTGTTACATATTTATTTTTAACCATTAATATATTATAAGCTTGTCCAAATTGGTCATAAAATGGGTTCTTGATTCATGATTCTTGTCCTTGTTGCCTAATGTCATGACCAAAATGTATCAAGGCCTCGTTTCTTAGTATTATGGGAGAAAAAGAAGAGGGAATGAGGAATAAGGAATGGGGAAAAAATAAAGAGATAATATAGCTAGCTTGAGTAAGCATATTTAGTATTAAAATATTCATAGTGAAGAGAACAAAATTGAGTAATATTATTTGTATACCATTTTTTTTACACCACTCTTACACATTTTCTCATATTTATTATTTTTATTATTTATCACCTCTTACAATTATTATTTTATAATATATTAATGGTTAAAAGTAGAAGTGTAAGAAACGTGTAGCAAAAGAATGTGTACAAATAACATTTAAAAAAAAATTACATGAATCATCAACAAAAAAGAAGTATTGAGAAGAAGGAGTAAAGTGGATAAGCTTTGTCTTCAATCTTCCTCTTTGTTTATAGCTACCGACGATTAATTTATCATTTATCACTTACTTATAAGCATTATCTGAAAAATTATTTTACAAAAGTAGTTGTCCATACACAATCCATTGGATTCCAATTGGCCCAATCATAACTAGCCTAGAGGCTAGCAGGCACCTTTACCCAATCACCCTCTCATTTTCCTCTAAATACTCCACCCTCAGGTATGAAAACACTTTTTGACACCTTTGCATTTATTGCCCTTATAAGCTCAGACTTATCTGACTTAAGCATCGGAGCTCAGGTATTGCTGATCCGACTTCTAGTTTACGTATTCCACTCTTGTAGGATACGCATTCGACCACACCCTCACTTTGTTCGACCTCAACATAGACATCTTCATTTGGCACCTTCTGTGGGAATGTTTTCCTAAATTGTTGTTCGATGCTGTGTTGATCATCATGGACCCCTCTATCCAGCTTGAAGACGTACCTTATATCTGAGAGAGTACACCCCCACCCACCAAAGCTTCTCACGAGCTTGAGACTACTTGTTGGCAACCTTCGCTGATTGATCCTCCTCCTTAGGGAGCGTGAAAGAAGAGCAACCCCTAAGGCGATATCCTGCAGTTCCTTATGTAGAAGATCTAAGCCCTCGAAAGGGAGAGAGATGCTAACAGGGTCGAGCTAGATGAGTTTTAGTGGTGACAGCAATAGAAGGAGGTTAAAGCCGAGTGAAGTCCATCAAAATAAAAGGAGGATTATGCTAAACCCAACCTAGGAACAATACCATCCCTGTCAAAATGGCAACTGTGGCCGCAGCTCCCCAACTATTGAAGGATCATGCTAGCTGAGCAAAAAATTGCCTGTCTGTTTGGAATAGGTTGCCTTGCAAAGTAAGTTGTATTTCCCAATTTTATGTAAATACAATTTTTAATATTAATAAATCAAGAGTTTATTTATGTAAGCTTTGTTTTCTAACTATTAAGATTCCTAAATTATAATAAACCGAGATGCATTTGCATAAGAGTTATGCAAAAAGAGATATGTATCTGTAGATGAATCTAAAATAATATTCATAGTCTATGAATAGAGCCAGTCGCTCTATTTAATTAAAACTGTAGTGTCTCCTTAGAGAGAATGAGATTCTTTTCTAAGGAAATGATGAATCTCAAATCATTGAAGTAATAGACTTAAGGTAATGACACTCTTAAATGAATTGGGATCAAGTAAAATATCAAATTTTAAGTTAATACTGTTATTTTGAACTTAAACTCACACACATTGCATTTGCTAATGGCATAACCGAAATTCTGATGGATTATGAATTTGAATCCATGACCATTATGATCTTTGATATACTATGGGCACGACCATTGTGTGACATTGATCAAGACTCTATATTTTGGGATTATAGTGGGAATGAATATCCAGGAACATAAATTCAATAATGGAGTTCGTAGCGTTACATCACTTCTGGTGATTTCAGGAAAATAAGTGACATATTTGGACCCAATAAAATGATGAATTAGCTACTCATCATTTGAAGATAATTTTAGAAAAGCTATAAAAGATTATCTGGTCACTTATCGGATGGAATCTAAGACCAGGGGACAAAATTGACATAAGGGGTAAAACAATAATTTTATCTTGTATCAATGGATGGCTACAAACCTAAGTTTGCATATTGGACTAATGTTCAATATTGACTTGTCGTAATTTTAGGAATTATCAAGAGTGCAATCATGAGCTTTTGTTAAAATGACTTCATGATTAATAAAATTGGATTACCTTAATGAGATTAAAATAATCCCAAATTTATTAAAACTTGTAATTCCTTTGTCCAAACGGATTCCCTACCTAGCTATGGATAATTCAATCCACACTGAGTTTGAATAAATTTAAGATGAAGTTAATTGATAGCATTTAACCTAATGTCTTAACTAAGATAATAGTTGTCTTAATTTAAGCATAGAGTTATTTTAGGACAAATATTGTCCTAATCTCATATCAGTTGTCTAATTTAAATAAGTGTTATTTTAATTAGATAATTGAAATTTAAGATAAAGGTTTGTTTTAATTAAGACAAGCGTTGTCTCAATTTAGACAACATTTATCTTAGTAACTATTTTATGGTTTAACTACTTTAAATTAATATTTGAATTGTTCAAATATTTAATTTGAAGAAGCTGATGAAAATTAAATTAAATTTCTCTTTAATTAGGAATTTCAGCGAAGACATGATTTTAGGTTAAAAATTTGATTAAATTAAATTAATCTTAATTACCTAAAGTTTGAATTGTTTAGACTTGAGTAAAGCAAACCATCTCTCTATAGGATAAAGAGATGGACGACCATATAGGGTAGAGAGAGGCTTGAAAAATTCGAACCTAAATATCCCTAATTATCTAAGTGAAGAAAAATAGTTTTAATTTCTTAGGTAACTTACATTTACTAGGAAAATAACTAAATCAATGAAATTCATTTATTTGAGTTTTAATTTAAGGATGATCAATTAGAAAGCTACAAAAGCTTATTGATCTACTCATAGCCAACATTGACCTATACACCTAAACAACATTAGACATGCCAGGTATAGATCCTAACTTCATTTGCCATAAACTTGCTATAAATGTAGAGGCAAAACTAGCCAACCAAAAGAGGCAAACTGTCGACTTAGAATGGTAGGCAATGATAAAGGAAGAAGTCTAAAAGTTCCTGGATGCCAACTTCACTAGAGATGTGACTTACACGACCTAGCTGTTAAATGTGGTCCTAGTAAAGAAGCCAAATGGAAAAAAGCGAGTATGCGTAGCTTTCATCAACCTAAACAAAACATGTCCTAAAGACTCGTACCTTCTTCCTAACATCGACCAGCTAGTTGATAAGGCATCTGGATACAAACTACTTAGCTTTATGGATGTACTCTAGATACAACCATATTCGAATACCCCAAATGACAAAAAAAAAGCGGCCTTTATCACAAAAAAAAGTAACATATTATTATAAAGTCATGCCATTTGGGCTAAAGAAGTTAGAGCAACATACTAACGGCTAATGAACAAAGTATTCAAGGAACAAATAGAGCACACCGTGGAGGTATAGGTAAATGATATGCTCATAAAATTCTGAACGGAAGAAGACTATGTAACGGATCTGATGGAAACATTTGCTAAACTAAGATAGCACAACATGGGCTTAGACCCCGTAATCACAAAATGGAAACCTTAACTGCCTTCATCGCCCGTGCTATCCTAGTTATCTTTCCCATTAAGTTGGAAGGAACTATTTTCCCTGCAAAAACCAAAAAAAGAAAACCATTAGTCGTACTAACCACAAAAAAGAGCAAACCAAACTTGAAAACACTTACTTATTAAATCCAATGCCTTCAAACTAATGTCCTTGGCCTGCTCACAGACGAGCAACCTTATATGAGATATTGTTGATCTCACCTACTTGTCACACTGATTGAAAAACATACTCCCGACCATAACATAGTGGTGCTGCCATTGTAAAGAAAATCGGGGACAACCAGCACCATCTAAAAATAAGGCACCTCTATAACTGGTGCTAGGAACATTCACCCTAAAAAATTGATTCTTCTAAAACTTGGTCAACTCCTTAATTAGCCTCATAAGTGAAAGACAAGGACAGGCAGAGAGATATGCATAACCACCACATTTGCTTGAATCTTTCAAGGCAAAGAAATAAAAGAAAATATCTACCTAAGGTCGTATACCAAGCAAGGAGCACAAAAGTTGAAAACCCAGGAGAAAGCTCCAACCATTCGAATGAAGCTGAGAGGGAGCAATTTTAAAAAAATGGAAAAAATCTATCTCAAAGCCATTCAAGGGCAAAGAT
Organism: Ceratonia siliqua; assembly: GCA_034509205.1. NCBI lineage: Eukaryota > Viridiplantae > Streptophyta > Magnoliopsida > Fabales > Fabaceae > Ceratonia > Ceratonia siliqua. The sequence goes on from JASKGM010011741.1 coordinate 17,278, forward strand.
GCTTTGACCTTCTCCATGAAATAAAAGTTAAAAGTTAAAAACCTATTTTCCTGACTACTTTCACACACCGGCATCCCCTCGGCACAAGCTTACAACTCAAAAAGACAATCAACCCAATCTTGAACAAGAAGATGCTCCTTAAGTAAAACCATGTGATTAGAAAGAAAGCATGATTCGAGGAACTTAATCTCCTCGTTTACCTACTCAAACTTTGAGTTGTGATCACTATCACACAATCCTTGTTAGAAGTCTCAACCCCACCATTGGAAGGATCGATAGTGGAATGCTTTTCCACCTCATCTAGATTAATGTCATCCAGCCTTGGATCCATAGTTGCACACCTAGATTAACCAGAAACATAAACTATAGCAAATCGATCGGTTGATTTTTTGCCCAAAAATGGACCAAAAATAGAAGCTTTAATCGGCTAATCGGTTGATTCCTTGCTTGAAAATGGCCAACACTTAACCATTCGAGCTACGACATCAACCAAACTACAAAATGCTAGAAGAAAAATAGGTTGTGGTAACCGTCCTAGGATTAGCACAATCCACACTACCATGTCATCGACTACATAGAAGGTGCATCAAATATGACAGAACAAGAGTAGTTCATCAGAATAGGATTAAGAGCAAACAGCAAAGCAAGACATAGCACGCGAAATCTAATAAACAGATCGAAAACCCTAACTGTTATATCAGTCCTCCAAAGGTTCCGAAAAAAATGAAAACCTCAGAAAGCAAGTCTTATTTATAAGGAAACCATAAAGCAATGCAACGGTCAAAGATCCCATAAAGTAAACTCATCCAACGGTTAAAATGCAAATAATGTATGCGCGATAAATGAAGTATCATATCATTACGCCCCTGACAATGAGAAATAGAGTAACCATTAAAGAACGAAGCATCACGTGCCCAGAAAAAGAAACATAATGTTCATTAAATATTAGGAATCCAGAGAAAAAAGGCGTCACATTGATAGGCAACTACCAGATACCTCCTCGATAGGACCATCTCTTAGAAAATAGTCTTAGAGCTTGCTGAACCAACCTTCAAGCCTTCGTTAAGGGGCAAGTGTCCATACCCAATCCATTGGGCTCATTCCAACTGGCCCAATCATAACTAGCCCAGAGGCTCACAGGCACCTTTACAAAATCACCATCTCATCTGCCTAAAAATACGATACCCTTAGGTATGAAAACGCTTTTTGATATCCTTGCATTTATTGCCCTTATAAGCTCGAACCTATTTGATTAAGCACTGGTGTCCGGGTATTGTCAACCTGGCTTCTAGTTTATGTATTCTACTCTTGCAGGATACGTATCTGATTATACCCTTATTATGTTTGACCTCAACACAAGTACCATCAGTAGTATTTTATTTTAAAAATCAATTATTGTAAAGTACCAATTCACCCCAATAAATTTGACTTTCAATAAACTGTACCAAATTGGTTTAATTTGAAAAACTTATTACAAGCACTTTGGTTTGGTATGGATAGTGGCATGGTATATACCAAATTGGTTTAATTTGAAAAACTTATTATAAGCACTTTGGTTTAGTATGCATAGTGGCATGGTATGTACCAAATTGGTTTAATTTGAAAGATTTTGGTTAATGCTCTTATGAGTTTAAATGGCGAGGTAATGTTTATGGATTTGAATAAAATAACTCGATAGTAAACATGAGTAGTTTGCAAGATGGCTTGGTGTTCCTTTGTCGTATGTTATAGCTTTACCTTGATGCTAAATCCAATTTTCTAGGTTGTTGAATTAGAGAACCCAACCCCCAGCATGAAAGCATGAAATATCTCTACCCGACCTGGATGAAGAGCTAAATTACTTACACTATCTTCCCCCACCTTCCATACTTTCTGACACAAAACGACTTCAGGCCATGGCTCCATGTCTCTGTCGTGGTGCCTATCAACTTCAGTGGGTCGAATCGATGCCCATGGTTAATCCAAATGGCAGACCAAAAGTTTGAGTGGTGGATAGTCGACTGTGAAATACACGGGATTAGGGATATCATGCCTTTGCGTGAACGCTTTGTTATTCCTAGAGAGAACATCCCAAATAAGTGTCAGAAGCTGCTGAGGGATCAATTCATGCGTAGGACTCGCCTGGTTCTAAAGGAGTCAGTTAGTCCTTGCTAATTAACTTATTGGGTTTTCTTCCATTTCTCGCCTAAATTATAGGAAAGTGTGGAAAATGAAAAAGAATGTTATTTTAGATATTCTAGTATTGATGTTGTGATTTACCCTTCTATTTAAGTATGTCTTTTGATTTTTTTTTTCAAAAAAAAAATACCAAAAGAAAAATAGTTGGATAATATAGCTACAATTTGCTAGCTCAAAGGGTCTCAGATTAGTCAACATTGTGGTTAAATCAAAATGCACTAAGATTAGTTTAATTCATTCTATTAGCATTCTTAATATGATGATTCTAAGTTTTGTTCTTCAGTATTGTAAGGAAAAAAATTGATATAGCATAGGCATAAAATCAAATTGTTTGGAAATATTTCTGTGGATACATCATTTGGAAAAATTTGTTAAATTTATCCTACCATTTCCTTTATATGCTTTGTTTCAGGTTTACATTGTCATTATCTTTCTTACTACACGAAATGTGATAGATGGTCATGTCATGCTAATGCATTATTAAAAAATATATGGAACTATATAATGATCTTAGAGAAAACTGAGAGAGATTCTATTGGGATAAGGGCAACTCTAAAAGAATTACTCAAGATCATGCAAACTATGAGTTGAAGAAGATGATGAAAATGTCTTCCCTTACAGGTGTGTTTAGCTCTGACCTTTCTCCTTTTCCTTCTATGGTTCATAACTTATTTGAGAAAAATAATTGGTTTTTAATGTTGCATGCATGAGTTTGAGAAAAAACTGAAGTGGTTTGAGAAGAATATGCTAGAAAAGGGTTTTATCTAAGAAATACATGTAAAAGAAGACAAAGAAATGTGACTTTATGTAGAGATCATGGGCCACTATGATTTTTGTCTGATTCGAGTTGGTCCCACCCTTTTAATAGATTATGTCTATTTGCTAGTTTTTGATACTTTTTACTCTTTAAAGCACTTGGTTATCAGTCTCAATCATATCTATCTGTAGTATGGTAAACCAAACAAAAACTAATATGAAAATTGAATTTGGAAAAATCGAAACCAGAGAATCTAACTCTAAATCTCATTATACTTCTCCCCATGACCCTCCTCTGTTTAATATCTATATAAAAGGCAATTTAAAATATTTGTTATAATTTTTTCAAAGGGAAAAGAGAGGATAGAAAATACTGATATTTACATCCAAAGAACTTCTTACAGAATAACCTAAGGATAAGAACAAAGAAAACACGTGAGTGATAAACCAATTACATTGCAACCATGGAGTTTTGTTAGTTATTCTTTATTTTTTATGGTTTAGAAGTTTGTCTTGTAGTTTTGAATATGAAAACTTGATATTTAGATGAATGAGTTACGCATTTCTATATATAAGTCCATATAATCTTCTTTCATTGTGTTGTATGTGTGTATAGACTACAATTAGTAGAGTTTGAAATGATTTTAGCTTTAGCTGCATTTTAATTTGATATTATATTTCATTTTGTCTTACATAAACCATTTGTCTTACTTTAGTCAGGTGTGTGCCAGCACCTTGTGCCTTGAAAGACTGCTATTAAATTTCTTTCACAAGAGCTTAATAGGTGTCGCTTTACAGTAGTACATGATGCTATATCACTCTAGGGTCAATAGTTGGGAGGACCTAGTTGACGCGTTCCTCAAACAATATAGGTTTAACCTTGACACGGCCTTAACTAGGGAGCAACTTCAGGTTATATAAAAGCAAAAAAAGGAGACCTTCAAGGAGTATGCACATAGATGGAGGAAACTGGTGTCCAAGGTCCAACCTCCAATGGTGAATTCTGAAACTTGTTCTTATTTTTTGGGAACTCTGGGGTCTCCATATGTGGGGCTCATAGTGGGTAGTGCCTTTAATGATTTCTTGGATCTTAGTAAGTAGGTGAAAGAATAGAAGGGTTGATCCGAAATGAAAAATCCAAGTGGGAAATAATGAGCTCAATAGATCAAATTAGAAGAAGAACTTCTTCCAAAAGAAGAAAGAGCCTGAAGTCGGTTACGTGCAGGACAACCACCAGGATTACCAAAATGACTCTCGTCCCTATTACCAAAATAAGGGGTAAGGGTACCAATCCAGTTATAATCAACGGCAGACACCCCGACAAGGACAAAGTAACTTCCAGCAAAACAAGAGAAACCATAACTCAGAGCCACTCCCAGACTTCCAAATGTCTAACACAGATCTGTATAAGAAGTTATTTGATAGGCAATTCATCAGCCCAGTACCCACTAAACCAATTCAACCCCCCACTTGGCATGGTACAAATCAAACGAATAGTGTATATACCACTATGGTGTGGTAGGGCACTCAGTAGAAAATTGTCAAACCTTTCAAAGATAGGTCATGAAATTAATTAAAATCGGGGCCTTGAAGATGAATTACATAAACCCCAACATTAACACCAACCATCTTCCCAATCATCATGATAATAATCAAGTTAGTTTTATTTTAGAAGAACAGGGTTCTATAAGCAAGGTCTCAGAGGTAAAAATGACCAAGCTTTGAATCTTTGGAATCTAAGTTCATCAGGATTTGATGTGGGGAAGCATAGAGAGATAGAGGAATATCTTGACCAAAGTGTTCATTGTGTCTATCATCAAGCAGTACAGGGTCATGATATAGAACACTGCAAGGCATTCTAGCATGCCTTACAAAGATGGATCACCTTGGGAGTTATACAATTCTCAAGGGAGGAGCAAACACCAGAGATCGCAGTGATCAGTGGAGAAGGGTTTTTTCCCCAACATATGACCCTAATAGCCTGACAAACACCACCTGCAAATACAGTACCAATGCCTATCATGATAATCAGTACACCGGCCCTATTCCCCTACACCAGTGATAAAGCGGTCCCTTGGGTATACAACCCAACAGTGACCATTCAAAACCCTATAACAATTACAGAGTTACCTCTAGATCAAGAGGACACTAGTGCAAACAACTTGGCTGTAGGAAGCGTAACCCGAAGCGGTAGAGTATACACCCTCGAAAATTTAGAAATCAATAACAAGGGTAAAGAGGTGGTAGTGGAAGTTACACCAAAGCCAAATTCTAATCAAGATGATGAATTTCTCAAAATAATGAAGCAAAGTGAATATGATATTATGAAGCAGCTAGGGAAGACACAAGCTAAGATTTCATTCTTGTCACTAATTTTCAGCTCAGAGACACATAGGAAAGCATTACAAAAGATATTGAATCAAATATACATCAGTCCCACTGTCACTCCAAAAAAGTTTGAAGAATTGGTGCACTATGTGAAGGTTTCGAACATGATCACCTTTTCGGAAGAAGACTTAAGTACATCGAGGAGTAGTCATAATAGGGCCCTCCACATCACTGCAAAATGCGAAGGATGCATCGTTTCAAATGTTTAATAGATAATGGCTCTTCACTAAATGTGCTGCCATACTCTACATTGTTGCAATTTTTGGTTGATATTAAAGGCATACAAGTTAATAAGCTCATAGTGTGGGCTTTTGATAGCACCAAAAGAGAAGTTAAATGACACATTGCCCTGAATTTAGAGATCGGTCCTAGTACCTTTCAAACGATATATTAGGTAATAGATATTTAGCTTTCGTATACGCTGCTATTAGGAAGACCCTAGATTCATGCAGCAAGAGCTGTATCATTATCCTGGCACCAAAGGCTCAAGTTCATTGATGGGAGAAGGATTGTAACCGTTTAGAGTGAGGAAGATATGTTAATTTCCAAACCATCATCAGTGCCTTATGTGGAAGCTGTTGACCAGGATTTGGAGAATTCCTTCCAGGCTTTGGAAATTTCCAACAAAGTGATCATGAATGAGTAGCCCTTTTAACCCAGGAACATGGTGGAAGAAATCATGACAAAGAACGGATATTAGCCAGGAAAAGGTTTAGGCCGAAGTCTACAAGGTATACCAGCACCTATCTAGGTAATTGAGAATGTGGGTCATCATGGTTTGGGATATGATAAACATGATATTTACATATGAAGTGAACCTTATATTTACACTCCTATAGTGATTAATGTGCTCAACAGACATGGTTTAGCCAGATTTTGCAAGTTTGGATTACAATTGCACTTTATTGCATTTTGCTGCAGACTTGATAATTTTACACGGCTTTTGTATTTTGATCATAACTTGAGTTCTGGACATTTGATTTTCACAAACTTTATCTTGTAGGAAATCAAAGAGAAAGATCTACAACTTTCATGAAGAGCTCCAAGGCTGAATTAGATGTTTGGTGGGCAAAATTACACCTAGAAGATAGAACGGTGCTGTTGTATAATAGAATTCTGCTGCAGACTTCCTTAGCAAAACTGTGACATTTCGCTTGTGTTTATCCTCTTGTAAGTCAATTGTGAGCTGTCTAGACAGCTAGAGATATTGTGACCTAAGGGCAAACTTGGATTATTAATTTTTGGACCTCTATATAAGGAGAAGAGGTGTAGAACATGAGGAGCTGGAGATTTTTACTGTTTTATTACGTTTTCTACACTACTTTTCTCTCTAGGGTTACTTGTTCATCTTGTAAGTTCTTCCTTCTTGTTCATGGAGGGCTAAAACCTTAAATCAATCTAAGGGATTGATCACCTTGATGTTTAGTTGATGTTGTTCTGAATATTTTGCAGTTTAATCATTACCAAGCTCTTCCTATCTTTTGCTATTCTGACTAAATGCTTCATTTAATTAGGATGTGTACATGATAGTTGCTTAATGATCATGTGTTGAAGATATTTACAGGAAGTGAGAAAAGTAACAAAGCTTTTTGGTAAATTGTTTAGTTTAGTTGGATTCTAGCTTTAGGACACTTTACTGATAGATGTGTACTTGATTCAACTACATGAAAGTGACTAAATCTTGGATGCTTGTCCAGTAGAGATTCTATAGAATATTTGAAGGCTTCTTGATGTGTTCTAAAGCCAAGCACTTGTGTGGTTGGTTAATATCCCTTCGATTGGTTGTTTTCATAACTTCTGTTAACTGTTTTTACTGCTTCCAATAGATTAAACTCACACAAAACAAAACCCCCCGCTTACCAGCTTTTAATCTGATAACATAATTAGAGTAGTCAAAGGGTTTGACCCAGTGTTACCACATACTATAGTTAGTGTTGGTGGATTGGATGTAGATGATATAATTTGGTAGCTTCGGCAGTTATAAGGATACGAGTTCAAGCTTGAGAAGAAAGGCAATAGAGGCATACCTTATATCCACCAAACTTTTTCAGCTCACCATGTTATGTAGATGGACAGGGCTATAAACACTTTAGTAGTGGAGAAAATCATAAAAGTTAGATCAAGCCAGATCAAAGAGGCTAGCCACTTGATAATTGGGATGCGAGGCCAATCCCAGACATATATACTTTAGAGTAATATTTAGTTTTGAAAAAGAGAGTATTTTTCAGTCCACTTGACTGATGTCCAAGGTCATGTTGAATATTACCTAAATGTTGGACTTAAATTATCCAAAGAAATAAAATATCCAGTTCATTTCGTCTCATATTTTGTTCCATGTTTATTTTCTTTCCTGTCAGCATTTTGATTTATTTCCATTATCATGATCCAGGGAATTTGTTTCCTCCTGAAATCCTCGTCTTTACGAAATCACTCAACACCCATTAATCGATTCTCGTGTTGAAATTGATATGTATGATTACGATGAAAAGGATAACAAAATAGTGGAAAGATTTGCCAAGATAATTGAATCGTCCGAAAGAGGAATGGGTCCTCACAACGAGGAAATTATAATAATAAATTTGGGAACAGAAGAAGACAAGAAAGAACTCAAGCTTGTGAATAACCCGAAAAATGAACAAATGGTTGCACTTCTCAAAGAATTCATAGACGTCTTTGCATGGTCTTACCAAGACATGTTGGGTCTTAGCCCCTAAATAACAACACATAAAATTCCTTTAAACCCTAACTACACTCCTATAAGGCAAAAGTTAAGGAGAATAAGACCGGAGCTATCCTTAAAAATTAAGAAAGAAGTAGTAAAATAGATAGAGACCAGCTTTATTGAAGTAACTCAAAACCCAGAGTAGGTGGCAAATATAGTACTTGTCCCCAATAAGGATGGGAAAGTGAGAATGTGTGTTGACTATAGGAAGTTGAATGAAGTAAGCCCTAAGGATGACTTTCCCTTGCCTTACATTGACGTGTTAGTAGATAACATGCCTGTTAACCTTATATATTTGTTCATGGATGGATATTCACGATATAATCATATTCGCATGGATAAGGCAAACAAAATATAGAGTACTGCTACAGAGTAATGTCATTTGGGCTAAAAAATGCAGGAGCTACTTATCAAAGGGACATGGTGGCTTTATTCCATGATCTGATACACAAAGAAATAGAAGTGTACATAGACGATATAGTAGCAAATCCAAAGGTGAAGAAAGTTATGTGGCAGTACTAAGAAAGTTGTTTGAATGATTGAGAAAATACAAGCTTCATTTAAAACTCAATAAATGCACATTTGGGGCTTCAGCAAGGAAATTGTTAGCTTTCATTGTGTGCCAACAGGGAATCCAGATTGACCCCGACAAAATCAAGGTTATTCAAGATATGCCTTCACCACGAACAGAAAATGACGTTAGGAGCTTCCTTGGAGGTTCAATTATATATCCAGGTTCATTACTAACTTGACTCGCACTTGTGAACCAATGTTCAAATTGTTGAGGAAACACAACCCTGGAGAATGGAATAAGGAATGCCAAAAAGCGTTCGACAAGGTGAAATCATACCTACAAAATCCACCAGTTTTAATGCCGCCCACTCTTGGTAGACCCTTACTATTGTATCTCTCTGTTCTCCCAACATCAATGGGAGCGATGCTTGGTTAACACGAGGAAAATAACAGGAAAAAAAAGGCAATTTACTACTTAAGTAAGAAGTTTAATGAATGCAAAAGTCGGTATATTTCGATCGAAATGACATGTTATCCTCTCGTTTGGACTGCCAAGAGGCTTCATCAATATATGGCCTACTATACAGTCTTATTGGTTCCATAATTGACACGTTGATGTATTTGAAAGACCTCACTTATCGGGAAGAAATAGCAAATGGCAGGTTATACTGTCAGGGTATGATATCAAGTACATTACGGCTAAGGCGATAAAAGGAACTGTCATTGCAGATTATTTAGTAGATAACCCAGTAAATGAACACCATTTAGTGGATTCTGAATTCCCAGACAAGGATATTTTAAATGCTGAAGAGTCCGATGAAGAGGGAAATTGGAAAATGTACTTCGATGGAGCAGCAAATATACATGGAAATGGCCTGGGTGCTGTTATCATTTCTCCAGAAGGAAAACAGTTCCCAGTCGCCATAAAGATGGATTTTGATTGTACAAACAATATCACCGAATACGAAACCTGCATTAATGGGCTGCAAGAAGCTTTAGCCATGAACATAAAGAGGCTAGAAGTATTTGGTGATTCTGCTCTCATTATTTACGAAGTTAAGAGAGAATGGCAAACACAGGATGCAAAATTGGTACTGTATCAAAAATATTTGTCTAAATTGATCAAAGAGTTCAAAGAAATCTCCTTCACGCAGATAACTAGGGATAAGAATCAATTTGCCGATGCATTGGCAATGTTGGCCACTATGATCAAGTTAAACCAAGGAAGTAAAGTCCTACCCATTAATGTATGGTCCAGCAACAATCTAGTATATTGCCTCAATATCGAACAAAGTGGGGAACAACCATGGTATGTAAATATTAAATGTTATGTCCAGACTCAGCAATACCCCAAGGGTATAGATGAGAATGATAAGAAAATCATTAGACGATTGGTTGCCAACTTCCTTCTAAGCGAAGAAATCGTATATAAGAGAGGATACGACGAAATTTTACTTTGTTGTGTGGACGATAGAGAAGCACAAACAATTATGGTAGAAATACATGAAGGTACCTGTGTGACTCATGCTAATGGACATATGATGACTCGTCAGATTTTAAGGTGTGGTTACTATTGGACCACTATGGAGAAAGATTGCATCAATTAGATGTGATCGGACCCATCAATCCTAAGGCGTCTAACGAACATTGCTTCATTTTAGTGACTATCGATTATTTCACTAAATGGGTCAGGGCGGCATCATATGTCACGATCACTCAGAAAGTGTTTATGAAATTCATCAAGCTCAATATCATATGTCAGTATGGAGTTCCAAAGAGAATAATCACCGACAATGCACCTAATTTGAATGGCTTTGAAGTCAAAAAGCTATTTGAGCAATTCAAAATCAAACACCACAATTCAGCGCCGTATAGACCACAAGTAAACGGGGTAGTAGAAGCAGCCAATAAGAACCTCAAGGAAATATTAGGAAAAATGGTGGTCAACTACAAGGATTAGCATGAAAAGTTGCCATACGAACTCTACGCTTACCATCCTTACATGAGATCGTCAACTGGGACAACGCCATAGTCATTGGTATACAGGATGGAAGCAATGACTCTTATTGAAGTAGAACTCCCATCTTTAAGGGTACTTATGGAAGCACAGCTCAAAGAAGCTAAGTGGGCTAAAACTCGATATGAGCAGTTGAACTTAATCGAGGAAAAACGATTGTCTGCCATATGCCACGGATAATTATACCAAAAGAGGATTGCTCGAGCTTTCAATAAAAAAGTAAGGCCACGAGAGTTCCAAATTGGGGATTTGGTACTTCGAAAGATACACCCTAATTAGGAAGATGCTAGGGAAAAATGGGTTCCTGCATATGAGGGGCCGTGTATCATCAAGAAAGCTTTTTCAAGAGGAGCCTTAATCCTCACTAATGTGGAAGGGCAAGAATTGGCTAGGCCAATCAATTTTGATGCAGTTAAATATTATTATGCTTGAAAGAATTAAAAAAAATGCCACTAGGTTGAAAACCTAAGAGAGCAGTCTAGGCAAAAGTTAGACAAAAACCCCTAAGTCGAAAACCCGAAAGGGTGGCTTAAGTGGTAGATGTGATGTTTGAATCAATGAGAACCCATGAATCAAAACTGGGGCAATTAGGTGTTCATCAAAATTGGGGCAATTTTGAAGAGTGTTTGTTGGCATCGACACTACTTCCTTCAAAGAAATCGAAAAATATATATCGGTTTCAATTTGAGAATCGAGAATTTATGGACATTGGGGAATCTAGTTGAGACAAAATTCCTTTGTCTTTGTTTTCTCGTTTACGTAAAGCTTTAGGAGATTCAATGCCTATGATTGCATTTTGTTTAAATATTTCCTTTTTGTTGTTTGGACATTCAGTCTTCAATGACAGAAGAATTTGTATTCATGACCTTTTTGATTGACATGCTTTGTGAAAATAAAAGAAGTCATGTTCATTCAATTGACTTCTATCTTAATCATCTCTTTCTTTGGATAATACTTGAAACTAAATACTTAAGCTGCATATTACTCTAGCGTACTTTGATGTGATTGGTTATGCCTCACAAAAATAATGGAGACCTTTTGGATTGATTTAGTTTGACTCCAAAACCTTATCCAAATGAACAAATTCTAAGTATGAAATAATAATGCCCAGGCATTGAGAATAAATGCTTCTGACTGGCTCGACGTAATTCCATAGAAGTATAAGAGAGTGACAGAAAGGGAACACACTTGGCAGACCTCTCTTGGGATTACAGTGCATGTTGTGAAAATTTTATTTCAAGGAGATAACTCTATCCTATATTATCTTTATTACATTAGCATCATATTTGGCATCTTTTGACTTAAGTGTGGCACAGGAAACTCACGTTTGCACCTTACCATTATTTTTGGATGATACTTACTTTCTCTATTATCGTGTTTAGGACTGGCAATTCCTTTTAATTTATTATGTACATCGATCCTTCTATACCAATTCCTTTCAATTTATTACATACATTGATTCTTCTGTACCAATTCTTTTCAATTTATTGCATACATAGATTCTTCTGTACCAATTCCTTTTAGTTTGTTGTGTACATCGATCCTTCTATATCAATTCCTTTAAATTTATTGTGTACATCGATCCTTCTGTACCAATTCCTTTCAATTTATTGTGTACATCGATCCTTCTGTACCAATTCCTTTCAATTTATTGCATACATCGATCTTTCTATACCAATTCCTTTCAATTTATTGTGTACATCGATCTTTCTACACCAATTCCTTTCAATTTATTGTGTACATCGATCTTTCTGTACTAATTCCTTTCAATTTATTGCGTACATCGATTCTTCTGTACTAATTCCTTTCAATGTATTGCGTACATCGATTCTTCTGTACCAATTCCTTTCAATTTATTGTGTACATCGATCCTTCTGTACTAATTCTTTTCAATCTATTGCGTACATCAATCCTGAAGGATTATGTGGAGCAATTAGGTTACAAAGGATGTGTGGAAATGTGGTACAAGGAACACATGGCTAGTCTCTTTGAAGGACTTAGAGCCATTTTAAATTACAAGCAAGCAATAGAAATGGCATCCATTGGTGTAACCTATGGGCAAGTTGAATTGTATGTGATCCAATGTCTGGATGAAGTTAATGGAGATGGCTAACAGATAAAGAAAGTTAGTGATGATGAGGATAGTGCTATAAGAATAAGGTTTAGTGACAATGAAGAAGAAGGCAATGAGGTTGATGGATTTGATGTCCAAGGTGAAGTTGACATTACACACCATTCTATGGAGCATGACCATATGGAGGCTGCAACGGATAACCATATGAACGTTATAACTATTGAGTTGGAATGCGACCCACAAGATATTGCTGAAGATGTACATTGTCTAATAATGAGGACAACTTGCTCCTCAAAGAGAGACATGACCATACAGTCATTGAGCGTAGGTCATTCACTTTTTAAATATGAGTTAGAAGAATCTTCAAAAATGGAGACATATAGGTCATTCAATGAAGGGGTTGAGAGGGGTTTCGATGAATCTAAATATGAGTCTGAGTCACTAAATAGTATTGACAGTGAAGAAAGTGGTGATGATGCAGTAGAGAAGAGGCAAAAATTTCCTATCCATAAGCTACTTCTTGACATGACTCAGTATAAATGGGAGGTAGAAACCATCTATAGTAGTCGTGATGAGTTCAAGGAAGCTATGGTGACGTATGATGTTCATGCAGGAAGAGGGTTAAAAGTGAAGAAATGCGACAACCAAAGGATAAGGGTCACTTGCAAGGCCGAGTGTAAATGGGTTGCGTATGCAGTAAGGTTAACTAGGCAAGAAACATGGCAGCTTAGGAGTTATGTAAACAAACACTCATGTAGTAGAGGTTTCATTGTGAAGTTAATGAGCTCGAAGTGGCTAGGTAAGAGATTAGAAAATAGGTTGAAAGATAATCTGAAAACTTTTTTTTCTCCTACTCATCCTCTCTCCCTCTTTCTCTGTTCAAGTCCTACTTTGTTAATGACAAGCTAAGGCGTAATATAAATAATGGATAAAAATATATTTTTAATGTCTTAATTTTGTATTTTACTTTAGTCTTTTAATTTTTTTTCAATTTTATTATTTAACTTTTAAAAATTACTCCAAATTTTTTTTAGACCTAACTTAGCAAAATTTGTTAACATGGCATATGTGTCAAATTACCAGTCTCTTGCTAATTTCTTTTTCTAGGTTTTTTTTTTCTCTTACTCATATTCTCTCCCTCTTTCTCTAACTCTCATCTCTCACTCTCATTGTCATCTTCGACTTTTCTTCTTTTTAGTGCAGATAAAAAACAAGCATAGCACTTCCTTAAACCGAAAAAGGTTCCTCTGTTTGATTAGTTGAAATTTTATGCAGATCCATTATTTTCCAACCTCTATTGTAGATCTCCATTTTGTTGGCTGTGGATTTTAGGTGAGTGGTCTCGTCCTAGAGAAAATGAGTGGTAATTCCTTAAAAGATCCTTTCTTGGTGAATTTTTTTAGAGTTTTAACTGACAAATCATTTATAGGGAGGGTAGAATATTTACAGTGTGAAGTGTACCTCTAAATAATATATGTAGTTGACGGAACTAAAACACCCTCTTGTAAATTATCTATTGTTCATCTTCGTTAGTTTTTATCTTCCTATATCTCATAAAAATGTGGGATTACTATAGCAGCAGCAGTAGGAGGAGGAGGAAAGAGAGTTAGTCAGAAAGAACAAAATTAAATAGATAAGAAGAAGAGGAGAGGAAAGGATAAATAGACAAGAAAATGGTGGTTAAAAAAAGATTAAAGAAGTGGAGAAAGGAGTTAAGCCCATTTGGATGGGTTGTGTTTTTTAGCATGTGCTTCAAGTGAAAGTACTAACTATTTTTTTAAAAAAAAACAACTATTTGGAGTTTGGATATCATAATCCATAAGTGCTAATTTAAAAAAAAATACAATTATAATGTGTTTTGATGTAAAAAATATAAAATTACTTTTGTACAAGTAAAATTATTAAAATAATATGCAAAAGTAAGTTTTTATATTGCGTTTGAATAAAAAATACTTTATTACAAATTATGAAAATTAATTGTTTGTTAAAATTAAATTTAAAATTATAAAATATATTATTAAGAATTTTTTTAATTTTACAAATATAAATTTTAAAATAAAATTTTTATTATAATTTTATTAAAATTATAAAAAAATACAGTTCTTCGTCTTCCCCCCCATCTCCCCCTCCCTTGCCACCATCTCGCCCCGGAATGGCTAAATGGCGACTTGCAGGAGGGAACAATTATGAGGTGTTTACGATGTTGTGCTGGAATGGTTGAAGGACGTTGACAGTGTTGGTGTTGCAATGGTTGAAGGCAGTTGACATTGACAATGACAGTGTGGGTGCTGCAATGGCTGAAGGGCAATAACGGTGACCAGGGAGGGACAATGTTGAAGGGAGGTCTGGGTGTTCAACGATGCTATATATGAAGAATTGATCACAAGAAATAGAAAAGATGAGCATGAGTTTAATGAGAAATTTGGTATTTTCTTAGGGGTATTATTGTCCCAAATAATTTCTCTCCCTTCCATTTGCACATGCTTTTTTTTAAAAGCACTAAAAGCTAGAAGTTGTTCCCAACGACCATTTATCTCATACATGCTTTTTTTTTTATTTTAAATAAAGCTGCTTCTTAGCCCAAAAAGCTGTCCTAAATGACATTTTAAAGAGAGGAATAAGGAAGAAAAAAAAGGATACAACAAAAAAAGAATACATGTGGCTACTAAATTGACACATGGATGCCATGACAATGATTTCTACTAATGATGTTATAGAGTTAGTGAGAAGAAAAACTTGGAGTGGTTTTTAAAAGTTAAGGGACGAAAGTGAAAAAAAATTAAGGAACAAAACTTAGTCCAAAGTTAAGGAACAAAAACTATATTTTTGTTAAAATAATAATAATAGATAATTAATCATAAAGATTTTATTTTTGATAAATGAGGCATTATATTCCTGAAAAAGCTCAAGACTCACTTGAGAGTACATTAAGTAAGAATTCTAGTATGAGCAAGTAGTAGGTTAGCATATAGTGATACCCATTTTATTTTGAAGATCCTTAAAAGTGTGCAGGCAGCATGAAAATCGTCTAGCTGTAAACCTAAACTAAGTCCTCATAGGCTTCCCGTATTGCAAAGACTTGTTGGGCATCTCATTATATCCACAACTAATGCAGCCAAGTTCCACTACAATGTCCATTCCCAAACGAGCAGCAAGCTGCCTGTGCAACATCATCAAGTTTCTTGGCCTTGACAACAATAAACACTCCTCTATAATCCCGTAACACACAACCAATAGAAGTCCTTCCATCCTTCTATAAAACTCTCATCAACGTTAAGTATAAAAGAAGAGGAAGAAGATTTTATCCAACCTTGGCATTGTGAAGTAGCTATAATGATCCCTTGGCAATTGTTGCTTGCCTCTACTTCCTCCCACATCTTTGAACTAGAATGCTTGTTAAAGTGTAATAGATGATACATAAGTGTGTTGATGTGTCATTATATGATTGGATACATTATGTAATGATGACTCAATAATCTTTAGGTCCATAAGTTTATTTATAAACAACTATAATATGTATTTACCTCTCAATATACTTCACAATTGATTTTCTGTTAATTATGTTATTCTTTCTCACTCTGATTCCTCTCTCTGATGTTATTATATCATAGTATCAGAGCTCTAGCTTTCCTCAACAGTGGAGACACTGAGATTAATGACTAGCGGAGAGACTGTCACAATTGTGCCAACAACAAAGTTCACACAAGTGACTTTTTCACATCTAATTTGTGTTAAGCTAGATGAAGCTAATTTTTTGTTTTGGAGGCAACAGATCTTGGTCACCATTAGAGGTTATAAGCTAAGTCAATTTCTCAATGGATCAGAGAGTATTCTGATGAAATTCAGCACACAAGCCAACATTGAGTTAGGCAAAATTAATCAAGATTTTGTTGATTGGGAGCAACATGACCAACTCTTGGTCCCTTGGTTACTCTCATCTATGGGAGAATCAACGCTTACAAGTATGGTAAGGTGTGAGCAAGTCTACTAAATGTGGGAGAGAGCTAAGATCTTCTTTGCCTCTTAAACCAAAGCTAAGATCAAATAGTTTAAAATAGAGCTCCAGAGTTTGAAGAAAATGTACTATGCCTGTCAATGAGTACCTGCTAAAAGTAAAGAAGATGTAGATTCACTGTATTCAATAGGAAGTTTGATGTCTTCCTCTGATCATATTGAAGCCATTTTTTATGGTTTACCATAAGAGTATGATCCGTTCATGACTTTAATGCTCTTTAGAATAGATCCTTACTCAGTGGAGGAGATTAAAGCTCACCTCACACAAGAAAGTAGGTTGGAGAAAAATACTAAATCTGTTGATGCCACTAGTTCTATGAATATGGCCACCACCTCTAACAACAATCAGAGAAAGAATGATTCATCCAGCAATGGTTCAAATAGTAATAACTCCTATCACAGAACACTTATATTCATGAAAATTACCAAAGAAATGACAAAGGCAATGATGGCTATAAGTGTTATGGTAGACGAGGAGGTTAATATAACTCCTTGAGAAGTAGAAATGGTGGTAGAGGAAGGGGTCGTAGAGGAAGGAATAGGCCACAGTGTCAAGTGTGTTGCGAATTGGGCTATATGGCGTGGTATTACCACCACAAGTTCAACCAGGCTTTCCAAAGCCCTTTTTCATTTGTTCCTAACTCCAACAACACCTCAAATTCATCTACATATTATTCTCAACCTAGACCAGGTGCGAATATGGCTACAACGCTTTCTTCTGTAAAGAGTATCAGTGATCCAAATTAGTACCCTAACTCTAGAGCTACAAATCATGTCACTGGTGAACTTGAGAATCTATCCTTCAATACTCCTTACACTAGTTTAGAGAGAGTGCATATTGGTAATAGAGAAGGTCTGTCCATTTCTCATATTGGTCATTCTTCATTTCACTCTCCATTTACATCCTCACTTTTATCCTTGAAAATTTTACTTATGTACCACATATCACAAAAAATCTATTAAGTGTTTCTAAGTCTGCAAAAGACAACCAAGTTTTAATTAAGTTTCATCCTAATTTCTATCTTGTCAAACATTAGGGTTCAAAGGATATCGTTTTGAGAGGGGAACTTAAATATGGTCTTTTTCCCTTTCACAATGTCAAGCTTAACTTTCCACCTATTCCATAGAGTTTCACTACTACTTCCAAGTTCACCATGTCAACATCTGTACCTTTATCTACTAATGTCATTCAAAAGTCTCATTTTGAGTTTTTTATTTTCCATTTATGGCAAGGCTAGGCCATCCCCTCCCTCTATAGTTAATATTGTATTGAAATCATGTAATGTGCCTTCAATTAATAGAATTGCCATTCCTTTTTTCAAGCATGTTGTCTAGGCAAACTTCATAAATTTCCCTTCTCCCCATCTACCAAATACTTTGCTTCTCTTCAACTAGTTCATTTAGATCCATGGGGACCAGCACCTATTACATCTATAAATGGCTACAACTACTATATCAGCTTTATTGACACTTACTCTAGATATACTTGGTTTTACTTGCTTAAGAATAAGTCAGATGCTTTCAATGCCTTTCAACAGTTCAAACAACTAGTTGAAAATCAGTTGCAAACCACAATAAAATGCTTTCAATCTGATTGTGGAGGGAAGTTTAGGGTTTCACTCATTTTCTTCAACTTCAGGGGATTTAACACAGGGTTTCCTGCCCTCACACTCATGAACAAAATAGATTGGGTAAATGCAAACACAAACATATCACATAAACTAGTATGACCTCACTTGCTTAGGGTCATTTACCTTTGAAACACTAGGATGCTGCCTTTGTTTCTGCTATGTACCTTATCAACAGGCTACCCACTCCTATTTTACACAGTGTGTCTTACTTACAGTTTTTGTTTCACACCCTTATAACTACTCAATTCTCAAGGTATTTGGTTACTTGTGCATTCCCAACCTTCGACCATTTAACAAGAACAAACTCAAGTATAAGTTAACTCCTCGCATTTTCTTGAGTTATTGCCTTCTTCATAAAGGTTATAAATGCCTTTATGCCTTAGGAAGGGTTTATATCTCCAAAGGTGTAATTTTTGATGATAGTACCTTCCTTCTTGCCAATTCCTCAACTCTTGTTAATTCATTTCCTATATCACATTATATTACTCCAGCAACATTAGCCTCACCCCCATTCGTTCTCATTCTTTTCATAATTCTTGTTCTACCTCAACTATATTTAGTCCTACGAATCTACCTTCTGAGAGCACTTTTGTCTCAAACCATTCACTTTTTGTTTTAGATTAACCAGTCTCCTCTCCACCACTTTTTATTAGAATCACTAATAGAAAATCGTAATGCAAGTGCATTCTATCGATAATAAGTAATAAAATAATGAGTAAAGTATCATTCCTACGAGGAAGTTTTTCAAGTACCAAAAATATACAACTTCCTAAATTATCTAGGCAAACTAAAGATAAGGCAAGATATTAAAATCCGTCTCAGAAAATGGCATTGCAAATTAATTAGAGACAGATATTGAACCCGCCTCTAACTTGAGGCAGATATTTTCTATCTCAAAATGAAAAAAATTCGTCTCTAAATTAAAAAAAAATTCGTTCCCAAAAGTGATTTAGAGACAGATTGAGGCAAAAATAATCCGCGGCTAACTTAGAAGCAAAAATAATCGGCCTCCAATTCTCCCTCTAATTTCAAAAGGAAAAAGAAAAAATATCTA